>JADDOH010000909.1:0-85306 GCA_016648135.1 Agrypnia vestita | reverse complement strand
TCCTTATCTCACGGGCATCAGAGTCGGGGAAATCAATCATTTTTACAATTAAAAGTGCAACTAATTAAATATTAACTTGAGTATGTACGTCACAACATATGATAGATGGCGTTCAGATATTTCAGTTTGGGTATCGCGTGATACACGTGACGTCACGATGCGCACGAAAGCACGCGTTTAACACGAAAAAAATAAATGTCTTACCTTTATTGCAGTGTCGGCGAAGTTCAAAATAATGGCCGTTTTCGTGCTTTTTTCTTTATTCAATATCTCGAGATCTTACCTGAAAATAGAGAAAATATATATTAATTAAAATCATTGTTAATTAATTATTGGTAAAAGAGAAAGTAAATAAATGTTGAATAAAGTAGTAGGAGTAGTCATAATTATTTCGCGCTACGTAATAAATTAGAGGTCAAAGAATTCAAAGAAGATTAAACATTTCGTGAATTTTATTAACCGGGCGAATGAATACACAATTAAATAAATAAACTTTTTCAATAAAATAAAATAAACTTTGTGGTAACATGATTTATAATATTTTTTGTTTTATATAATTTACAATTGTTTTTTATTAAAATCTTTAAACTGTTCTGAATTTCCTAATCGGCTTTTGGAAACTAACCATTATTTTAATATTAATAAGAGTTTGGATATTCTACATACAAATAACATAGGATTACAGTAAGATAAATTAGGAATAAGAAAAATTTTTAATAACATAAAAATAACAAAATCCTTTTTGCAAATACTCGCAGTTACCTTTTACATTTTTTTCCACCATTGCCCTCCCTTTCTGGCGCCGTCAAAACTTGTGTTATATATCTTTCTGCCCAAACCATTTGAGCGACTCTTTTTAAAATTTTGTATTATGCTAAGATTAGCTTTACTTTCGTTCCTAATGTCTTCATTCTTAACTCTATCATAAATGGATTTGCACACGTACGTCTAAGGGATCTCATCTCCACTGCTTTAGTTTACTTTAATTCCTCTTCTGCCAGCTCCAAGTTCACTTCCATACATCCGTGTTGGTACCAAAATTCCATTATGTACCACTAGTTTTGCCTCAGTAAACAAATTTTAATTTTAGTATACGTTATACCATGATGAAGGCACCATAGGCACCGAAACATGTTGATAATTCAATTAATATTGGTTTTATGAAAAGTGTTTTATTTTTATTATATTAATTTTATTATTATAATTAATATGAATAATGTTACCACAAAATCATTTTACAGTTATTGAAGAAGTGAAAATGATTTCTTGTAATTATGCGAGCGAGTAACAAAAATTTTATGCGAGCAAATACATATTAGATTCTATTGTCGATTGCATTCCATGACGTAAAATATTTCACCACTGTACTAATTTATTGCCAATAAAAGTGGATAAAATAATAGCTTATTGATTGCGAACAGATTAATTAATATAATTTATAATTTTAATGGATATTTATAGGGGAATATAAATGCAGACAGAGATTGTTGATTTTAATTTTGATAGTTTGAAATTATTATATAATATATATTTAATGCAATTCTCTCGGTTCTTTTTTATTTTTGTTGAATCACAAGCATTTGATTAATCGATTTGCATTTTATAACAGCAGCGAGTGGTTCAAAGTTTGCATTTCACTATTGCATGCATAAGTATACCAACAAAAAATATTTTAAACACTAAAAATAATAATGTATCTTGCTTCTTCTTCACCTTCGAAAGCGATTTATCAATACTAAAGCGCAAATAATTTTGTGCTATTTAATAAACATCTTCATCAATGTATTCATTTTTGTTAACTCGACCAAATCGTTACCAAAAAAATAACATGTAAGATTTTAAGTTTACCAATTCAATAAGTAATAGATCTTAATAGGTTCTGAACCCCGATGAAAATAATATATTAATAATGAAACCATCTTTTAGAAACAGGATTTTATTGGAACTATATAAACAGGATTTAATTGCATTAATATTGGAACCATCTAGAAACAGGCCACACCTTTGAAAAGGAAAACGGCATCGAAATTCTACATATAAATAATAGAGGCCTTAGATCAGATAACTTAGAGATACTAGAAATAAAAAGGAGCCTCAACACTAAAGTCAACATTATTAATAATCAGATAAATTTCATGAATAGCCCGCTACAAGATATATTTCCCATTTCGGCGTCCACCCCTCAATTACCCCCACCACAGCTGTACTTTTAATCGCTTTAACACTTTATTCACTATTCACTAGAACATTCCATCCAATTTCTGTACGTATTATTCGCTCCGGTTTATTTCGCTACCTAAAAACTTTTCCAGATTATTCGCTGTCGAATTACCGCTCGCTTGGCTACCCTGGCCGCTATCTATCGCGTTAAAACAACAGCGTTACTCTCGTATGCGGCCCTATTTATATCTGGCTAATGATGAAATCGAGCCTTCCAAGCGTTCCTAGTGTTTACGAGAACTTTCTAGTGGCTTCCAGGCTTTTATAGATGTTTCTCGACGTATTTATATTTTTACTAAATTACGTTCTTTCTTGTTTCTTCTTTGCATTAAAATTTATTCTTCTGTATTTTTTTACTTTTATTTTAGCTTGCCACTTATTTTCTGTATCCATATGAAAGACGTCATTTTGATAAGAAATGTAAAACTATCGTTTGCATTAATTTCCATTTTTTCCTGCACCTCGCATGATACGTTTACATTTTTTTAAATATTCTTTCCTTTTGATTTTTACTGTATGTACTTTTTCAAAATAAATATTGGATGTCGAAAATTGAAAAAAAAAAAACTACCTACTTCAGAACAGGTATTTCTATATATCTGGCGAGGAAGACAGAGGCCAAGAGGCTTTTTACATATTATCCTAATTTATTTATATTATGTGTATATATCAAGCAATCAAATTTATATTTTTGTCCAATAAACGCCCAATGAAATTAAATGATTTGTGGAGTGGCAGGAGAGCGCCCTTTGAATATTGTTCTATGTATTCAGAATCAACAAAGGCTTTAAAGGCTTTATTTTCTGCCTTGAGTTTAAGGCTCGATTGTGACTATTTGTGATCAAAGGGAAGCATTCCCTCTTCGGATCCGAGCAAGGGATCAAATTGTGAATCATTTTGTGTGAAAGTGTGACAAATGGAAGTACAATACTTCTCTTCAGATACGAACAAGAACCACTTCTTCATTTGCAGCAACTCAGATCAAATCCGTTCAGGGATCAGACGACATCCTTGCTAAAAAAAACTAAGGCAATGGTCCAGGGAATCCACGGTCCAACAATTTAGTTCTGGTGCAGACAATACAATAATGGCAAACATGATCGCCAACGATCCATAAACGGACAAGCACCAGAAGAAGTAGAATGCAGTGCAAAATGCCAAGGTACGAGTATCCTCCACGACGCCCTGACCATACCGGGCTGCAGACAACGATGATGATGATGAATGATTTATGATTTTCACGAATGTTTGTAATGCACTATTGCTGTTTCCAGAGCCATGGATTCAGAGATCAGGGGTTATCTTTAAAAGTTTGACGTCGACAGTAAATGCAGGACGGATTCCACTATGAAACCAGTTAGTGCAATAAAAATTATAATTATTAAAATGTGTTTAATACTTCTTCCGACATGTCTGTATGCATACTATTAATCAAAAATCTTGTGTAATCGCTCAATTCAATATCATATGCAATAATACATTTGACTAACTATTTAAAAAAAAACAGTGGATGATATAATATTACATAGGAGTTGATTTTTTTATTCCACGATTGAAATATAACTACATCCATCACAATCTGACTGGTTAGATGTCTTGTTTTCCTCATATGTTGATATGGCTCTGAATCATGGAAATGGAAATGTCGTTGCTACATAAAGAAGCGATATTATTTGTTAAATGGTAATGGAACATCATTTTGTCGAGGGATGTTTTGTCACATTTCATAGAACTGCAATTTGGAAACGTGTATATTAGTCTTTATAGTAGAGATGTAACGAATATTCGGCTACTATTCGGCCGAATACCGAATACCTAAAAACAGGAGTAAGAAATAATAAAAAAATACAGCAAATCATTAATGTACTTCTATTAATGCTCAACATCCTATATTTAAAGTTATTTATCTAAAAGATCAAATGAAATGTAACATAACTGGGTTATTTTTCTAAGAGATCAAAAAAGGGTCACAAATCCTTTAAAAAGATCGACTGAAAATAAAGTAATTAAAAAACTGTTTGTTTACATCGCGTAAATGTTATAATCTGCGCAAACCACTGTCAAGCGCGATTGGTGAAGCGTTGTGACAGCGGGCCAATCAGAGAGGAAGGTGCGTGATCCTTACCATAATACAGTTTGCGCGACAATTTTTGTATGTGAGTTAGGCCCAGTTGTTTCAAGTTGGATTAAAATATTTGAATTGATTTGAATTATAATTGAATTTGATTGGTGGAGAACGCAAAAATCTATGCTTTAAACGAACTTTTACTTTAATCCAACTTGAAACAAACGGCCCTTAATCAGGCCGAATAGTTTTGCCGAATATTCGGCTAACTGGCCACGCTCCTGGCCGAATATTCGGTATTCAGTTTGAGGCCGAATATACTATTCGTTGCAACACTACTCAATATCATATGCAATAATACATTTGCCTACCTACATGTTTAAAAAAACGTGGATGATATAATATTACATAGGAGTTGATTTTTTTATTCCACGATTGAAACATCACTACATCCATCACAATCCGACTGGTTAGATGTCTTGTTTTCCTCATATGTTGATATGGCGCTGAACCATGAAAATGGCAATAACATTGCTACAGAAAGAAGCGATATTATTTCGTTAAATGGTAATAGAACGTCTTCTATGTTATTCTGTCGAGGGATGTTTTTATTACATTTCTGTTATATGTTGTCACACCTGTGTGAACTGGCTTAAATGATCACTTTACACAATGCATTATTCACCAATTCCACCGTAAGAACACCCACACATTATCTAATGTGTACATCAAGTTGTGTATATGTTATAAATAAGTAAATAATATCTACAAAGATTTTATTAGCCCTGGGCCACCCTACAAAGAATTCCATACACGTTTCCTATATAAATAGCTTCGTCTCTAAAAGACTTCTATAATTTATCTTAATTAGTAATTGTGTGCTCAGGACACACGTGTAAAAATATTTTTAAGCTTCATTGTTTAAAATATTAAAATATAAAAACCACAAAGTTACTCCTATAATTGAAAATACATATGTATACTTGAAAATTTTCGTACGTCGTTAAATTATTTTAATATGTATCTATCACATGGTCAAAAAAATCAATTTATACCAATAGTTTTTACATATACAACCAATAATTTTCTGTAAGGTACAGGGTTATTAAGAATTAAAACACACTAAACAAAAATTATAGAATCAGACCTAAAACATGCTGAAAAACCCTATAAAATCTTACCGTTACAACATTACCTACCAAATGTTTTATAACATACATATAACATAACTTTTAAATGAATCAACCTTATTACATATCACAGAGTTGAACAATTTTAATGCAAAGGATTTTTTATTAAAAATTAAATTAGGCTATATTTTTTTATTTTTATGGGTGTTTCAGACACGTTTTTGGTATTTATAAATTGTAACAAAGTTCAAACATAATAATTTCGTTGTCTCTTCGTCCGTCTGTCTGTCTGTCCCCGTAACTTCGTGTAAAAAAAAATTAAGCGCAAGGAGATGGGGCATGAACCCCAGCAAATCCGAACCGGCCGCTCTACGCATGTTGCTACGGTGGCCTCTCTGTGGGTCGCTAAAAACATACTATAAATAAATGCTAGGGCTTAGCAAAGACGCGAACTAATTAATGTTCCTTGACGTTACATTATTGATGGATTACAGCTAGTTATTTAATAACTTTCTTTAATAAGGGCAAAATGGTTTGTGGTGATATTTATGGAATTCTGGCGCCAATACTGATGTATGGAAGTGATGCAGAAGAGGAACGAAAGTTGATTGAATTCGGTGGAGATGAGATCTCTTAGACGTGTGGCAAAACCATTTATGACAGAGTAAAGAATGAAGATATTAGGAATGAATGTAAAGCAGATCTTAGTATAATTAATAGAAATATATACAATAAGGAGGGTCGCTCAGGTGGTTTGGGCATATTGAGCGAATGAATGGTAATGAAGGAATGGTAAGAAAGATCGCAAGTGTTAAAAGAAAGGGCGACCGCGGAAGACGTGGCACGACCAGATTAACCAGATACTGGAAGGTGTCCGGTTGGAAGCCTCGATAACCGTCGAGCTTGCGAAGATGTATGAATGAGGCCAGAGTTGTACGTCAGTACAGAAGAGTGTGGCGCTCTATCCTTTCTGTTTACCGCCACAGGAAAACGGCATGTTGGCAAGTTATTAATATAATTCATAAGAATATACTTTGAATATACCTTGAATATACCAATATATTCACCACTAATTTATTGAAAATAATATCACGTTTATTTTTAGTAATCCCAAAATCAAGGCCATAAATTGAAATAATATTTAACGTAATAATCTCATTAGTTTAGATAAAAATAACAACTAAATAGAGGCACATTCAGATCATTCAGTTACTCACTTATAGAAAATGAAGAATTTTGATAACTAAGCATAACATAGAATTTAATAAATCGGAAAATCTTTAATGATAAGTGTCTAGGAAAAAAGAATGTTAATATAGGGCTTCACCGAAAACATCAAATTATCCATAGGGGAAGAGATAACTTAAACCTTATAAATAAGTCGATTATGCGTGGTATATCCACAGTTTGATAATGGCTTTACGAGCCGAATCAACTGTCACATTTTAAATAACACTTAACTTGCGGAGATTAATAAAAATATTTATTAAAATTAAATTTATTTTAAAAATTACGTTAAAAATATTTTATATTTAATTTTAATTTTGTTTCATGCGAAATCGGCCGCAAAATACGCACAAGACGACGCCCAGTGTGGTCAGTCGTAAGTTATAAATACAGCGAATAATCCTAATTGGCGAGATAAATAAATGCGATAAATACTGCGAGCGAGAACTGGATGGAATGTTCTAGCGAATGTTAAATATCTTTTACCCAGCGATAATAAAGTATTCATTTATGAGTGATATACTGCGAAAAAATGTTAAGTCTAATTTGTTTCAAATAACTTTGTACGTTGAATAGTTAATTAATCATAATTAATAAATCGCTAATTAATTTCTAGTGTTTTAGTTCATTCCTCCCCAGCCACGACATGATTTTATAACTTTTTGACTTACGATGTTTTGTATGTTTCTAAATAAAAATATAAGTTTAGTTTTTTTTGTTTATGTATATAATAAAAAATACTATTCGCCAAATTAATTAATCAATTAGAAAGACATACGGAAAAATCTAATCCACGAAAAAATCTTTATTCATTTTAGCTATAGCTAATTTTATTTATTAATTTCATTAATTATTAATTTGGTTTTCAAATTTTCACAGAACTTTGATCTGAAAAATTACAACTTCACAAATACGCATGGGTTCTTGAATATATACTATTCGCTTTTAATCAAAATTAATTTTCAATATTTTTCTAGCCCCCCTGTAAATCGGTCGGTTCAACTACAAAATTGGAGAATGTTTCTTTCACGCCTTGCAAAAAATCTAACAGCATAACTGGATTATTGCTTTTTCAAAATCCGTGGTGCGAATCAGGTTTTAAATTGACGTTAAGCATCGGGTTCGGCAATACGCCAAGTGCATTCACATTTCACTAACTACCTGCAAATTACTTATACTGTCATAACCGTCGCGGTGACAGCGCGACGATTATGATAGTATAAGTAATTTGTAGGTTAGATAAAACTATCTGTGCCCGCGCGGCTTCGCACGCGTTGATTTTTAGTACACTGTTTGGATCGTCATAGAACTTTCTCGAACCTTCTAGAACATTCACCTTCCAGAACTTTCAAGAAATTTATTGAATGTACAGGAACCTTCTAGATACACCGACACATTCCGCCACTCAGTTTAGAACATTATAGAACTTTCGGGAATTTTCTATAACCTTCTCCTACCAGAACTTTCTAGAGCAGGTTTTTCCGGAGCCTTCTAGACTAACTGACACGGTCGGCGGGCACAATCTGAAGTATTTGCGGCCTTCCCATAACAAAACAATGTGCTAGAATGCCAATTTTCGTCACCCACTCCCACCCACGCTCAGCCACCCCCACCAAACTGGGATATTTTAAATGGGACACTAAGGGCTATCCACCACTATAACCACCAGGGGGTGGTAGTATCTGGTTGTGAAGAAAACTTGGCGGATAGGGAAAGATGGGTTTCTTTTTATATATATATATTGATTACTAGGAGGGCTGGAATCATGTTAACCAGGGCGCGCCATTTTTTGAGACCCCCCACTTTATCAGCCTGTAACTTATTGAATTTAAAATTTTTTCATTTGAATTTTTTTTTATGCATTCTTCAAACATTAATAAAAGTCTCGTAAAATAATGGAAACTAAAAATATTTTTTTTATTTTTATTGCACTTGAAAAATACCTAAAATTCATGCCTCTAGACTAGAATACCCCCTTAAAGAAACTTGCTTTTTTATATCATCCACGTTTGGTACTGGAAACAGTTTGCATAAATCGCTTGTTGGGAAGGTGTTTTTTTTTAAAAAATCCTTTAATATTTAATATTTGCACTATTACTACTAAATTAATGTTTTTTTTATTCGTTTCTCCCCAACCAATGATGCCGTATATAACATTCGCCTGCAGTGGGAACATTGAAGCATGACTTTTTTGTAAACGTATATTTTGGAAAAAAAATGGAAATCAAATATTTATGCTACAGATTTTTATGATATATCAAAATATGAATGCCATGACAATAATTGTGATAGAAATATTACGAAATATATGTTATATTTTGATTTTTTTTCCAAATAATTGGTTACGTAAAAGTCATGCTGCGATGCTCCCACTGCACGCCCCTGGTATATAAGCAGATATACAAATTATTAGAGGAATGTTAAAGCTTCAACAAAAGTGGTATGCCAGATTAGAAGAGTGTATCTCTCCGCCTTCCCCTGCGGAGATACGGTGTGGTGCTTAGTTAGATAGTTAGTTATTAATTAATCACGTTCATAGATACTTGCAAATAATCTTTTTAGATAGATTTCTTGCAAAATTGAAATGTAAATTAGTTCCGATATTTTATTGACTGCTATTAAATTCATTAGCATATTCGTTAGGCGGTTTATCTATTCTTTGTTCGGTTTATTAAGATTTACAACTTGGTTCGGGTAGTTAAAATACTGCAATAAAAACTGCTTTTTGTAGACAACAAAGTAATACGTTTTCTTACACAGCTAAAGGAACGAAGAAGGTACCAGAAAGTATTTTTTTGCAAAACGGACGAAATCAATCGTCGAGCTTGCGTAGGAAGATGGACTAATGTGGATGAGGCACGAGTGTGATACTCCATCCTCTCTGCATACCTCCGCGGTGAAACGGCGTGATGGTAACTAAGTAAAAAAGTATAATTCATAGAAGTCTGCTATTTTTTCATGGTTGCAACAAATACAACTTGTGGATATAAATTTTTAAAAGGGGGCGTTTTCACTTTTCTTAAACAATGTTTCTGATGCGCTTTTCTGTATTACAGTGGGTAGAGAGTTCAAAGCCTTGCCACCGCAATTGCCTGGTCATTAAATGTAGTCTTCTGGCAAGGGTGGTTCAACAACCGTTCCTGCAGCTGAAGTAGAGGCTGATCTAAGAGTTTGGCGTCTATAACTCGAGTTGTTCGGGATACAGAACTCTAGTTACAGAGGCGGCATGTTATGTGTCGCCAAGACCACCATTATCAAGAATAAGTTCCATTGATGACTGGAGTCTCACCACTCTTCGATCTGAACGGTACTACAACAAAACGTCCACGGACGATAAAATATCCACGAAAAATGTCCATGGGCTTTTAACCAAACGATAAAATGTCCACGATAAAAAATAACGACAAAAAGCCCAAAGACAAAAGGTTCACGTTAAAAGGCCCACCGATACTATATTTATATGAAAAAGGGTCCACGCTATAAAAGATTCACGGGACATTAGATCCAACAAAATAATGACCGTTTGAAAAAAATTCTATATTTTTAATGAAAGAGCTTTATTTTTAATTATTAATAAATAATAACGATTATCTCGAAATTGTTGAAATGCAGATGTCACACTTTGATATTTAAATGTCGCATATGCAATATAAGTCTATTGATTTCATCGGTTACGTGTATGAAAATTCATGAAAAAATATATTCTATGATTTCTTCATCAATTCATTAATAGTAAGTATAAAAGCAGACAGCAATATTAAAAAAATTAAAGAAAATGTTTTGAATGCAGTCACCGAGGATTACTAATTTAAAATTTACTGAATTCTAGATATTATGTATCTATCCCTTCCAAAATCATGTTACCTACAAATTTAGAGGCTACGTTTCCTATAAAATTTCGAATTTAGTATATTATAAATTAGTGATCTTAGATGAATGCATTCCATTTTTTTTGAATATTGCTGCCTTTGCTATTATATATACCCCATCACTTTTTTAAACTTAAAATTTTGTTGTGTATAAATAATAATGGATTTGTTGTCGCGTGGATTTTCATAAAAAAAAAAATTTATGAGCTACCCGCTATTATTAACCCGCTCAAATGTTACACAGTGTCTGGTTGACACTTATTGACAACTGTCAATATCCCGTCTCCTTTACCACAGGCCTCGGTGTAGCTAAAGAGACATATCTTTTATATTATAACAAATATTAATTTAAAAAATTCCGAACGAAATATTGATCAAAAAGCATTTATTTTGAAATCTCTAGAAATGTGGCATTTATTTGAATTTCGATTTAAAAAAAACGTTCCTAAGTATTAATTGAGAATGGTAATTATTTTTCCACTTATTTTTACAAAATATGTTGTGCTATCAGGTAGTTAATTAAAATGACACATAATTAATCTTATATACGCACAATTTGTTTGGGACAGTTTTTTACGAAAAATGTATACCTATATACATTTTTCGTAATATGCATGTTTTTGTACTTTATTTATAGGTATACATTTTTAGTTTACATATTTAATAATAATAATAAAAATGGATAATTTCTATAGCGCCATTTTCGTAGAAAAAAAAAATTATCTCAAGGGCGCTTTACACTAACATTGTTTAGTCCTACATTAGTATTTAATTTAATGGAAAGGATTTCACAAAATGGTGCGTTTTAAGTCTTTTTTTAAACACTGTTTCTGATGCACTGTTCCGTATTACGGAGGGAAGAGAGTTCCACGCCTTTGGGCCTGCCACGGCAAATGCTCGTTCACTAAAATTAGTCTTCTGGTAGTGGATGGTCGGTTCTACAACCCTTCCTGCAGCTGAAGTACTGGCTGACCTACTATTTAAGTCGTCTGGGATGCAGAGCTCTTGAAGATACAGAGGAGCCATATTATGTGACGTCTTGTACATCAACCAACACAACTTAAACTCGACTCTTTGAGGAAAACGAAGCCAATGTAGTTCACGCTAAAGGGATGTTATATGCGAGAATTTTGCAGTTTTCTGGCATATTCTGTCTTGTATGTCTGACCTCTGTGGTCGACGTTTCAGATCCCAGTGCAATGGGATCTGAAACGTCAGCTATATATAATAATAATAATAATAGCCTTAATTCAGATATCAACATGTTTGTGATCAGTTAGACTGTCACACCATGGCAGTTCCGTCTGTATGCCTTTTGGCAAAGGCCTCCTCCAATTTCCTCCATTCCTCCCTATCTTTTGCTATTCTGGTCCACGCGCCACTGCTGTAGCCTTGATATCGTCCACCCGTCTTCTAGAAGGCCTGCCTCGCTTCCTTTTCTTGTCTCTTGTGAACCAATACATTATTGTTTTTGACCATTTCTCTCTTCCCCTGATTGTTGGTCCAGTCCATTTTAATTTAAGCCTCCCGATGGATACTTTAACGTTCTTCATTTTTGTTTGTTCTTTGATTATTGAATTCCCTATTCTATCTGATAGTTAGTAAACGTCAGTTATGTACGGCAGAATATCCCAAAAACCTGCACACAGAAGCTGAAGAAAAGATCACGATGGCCAGTTACGGGCTGGCCGACCGAGAAGAAGATGAAAGAGACCAAAAATGCACTTAGCTACACAGCCCAGACAGATCGCACATGTTTCTAGCAATCATTTCCCCGGCTTGATTGGCTCGCGGGTCCGCGACGGGCGCGCCTGTGTGGGTGAGCGCACACACGCGGCGGTGCCCACACACTCGCTAGCGTGTGTTGGTGGCTCCGTGCAACTCACCCAGGCAACTAATCAAAAATCAAACTCAACTTGTCAAAATCTAGCGGCGTCCAAAATTTTGACGAGTGTTCCCGGGCAGGTGCTGCGCCGAGGAGGCGGACGGATGCAAACCGATATTTTTAAAACTTGTTATTTAATGTCTGTATTTATTCGTTTTGAATTTGCCGACTGCTATGATGTAAGGTGCGTAGCCCGCCGTTCAAAAAATATCGGACCTTTGCTCGGCAGAAGTACATTTATTCATTTATTCACTATTTATTTATTTAACTGAGAATTCTTTACGGTTTCAATACTTAAAATGAAAATGTAAATGAGACTACTATTTCAGTTGAAAATGTTCAAGCATCCATACTTAATATGAACAGTTATGAAGATATGCAATATGAAAATTTGCATTTTATCAATATTTCTACTATCTCGATCGAGTAGCTCGTTGGTCTTGTGGTTAGGACACTCGCCTCGTGATTCAAAAGTCGCGGGTTCGAACTTCACTCCAGACTAGCTAGTTGGTCCTGTTTTCATAGCACAAGCGTTTAGCTTAGTTTGAAAATAGCAAGAATATTGATGTGACATGCATTCCGTGTTCGCATCTCTATTTAAAAAAAAATAAAAATTGTGAAAATGTATTTATTTCAACTAGAGATGTAACGATTATTCGATTACCATTCGGTATTTGGCTTATACGGTCCTTTTCTGGAGTTTTCGGCCGAGATTCGGAGCAAGAAATAATAAAAAAACAGTAAATTAATTATTTAACTTTTATTAATGCTGAACATTGCTTATTTAAAGTTATATATCTAAAAGATCAAAGGAAATGCAACATAAAATATTTAACAGATCAAAAACAGGTAACATATCAAAAAAAAGAAGACAAACTCTTTAAAAAGATCGATTGCAAAGAAAACAAGTAAAAAAACTGTTTGTTTACATCGCGTAATTGAACATTGTACAAAACAAAACACTGTCAAGCGCGATTGGTGAAGCGTAGTGACAGCGGGCCAATCAGAGAGCAGGGTGCGCGATCCTTACTATAATGCGGATTGCGTGCCAATTTTTGCATGTGAGTTAATCAGGCCGAATATTCAGCTATTCGGCAACGCTCCTGGCCGAATATTCGGTTTTCGGCTTGAGGCCGAATATACTATTCGTTGCAACACTAGTTTCAAGAGGAAATGGAGTACTGTTCTTCTGCCATTCTTGATGAGAATTCCATTGCATTAAAGAGTGGTTTCGTTGGTTACGGATATATTATACAAACCGTTTGTTTATCCGAGAGACAATTCTCGAAGTTTCGTTGAAGTCGTATTCAACGTCATCAGGAGAACGACCTGCAACCGCGGAGATATAGGGCGGACTGATTGATGTTTCCGTGTCCGGGGGCGTAAATTATATGCACTTTGTTGTGCAATGTTCACTTCTTCTACGATAGAGGTCGCCAGTGTGCAATGTGTACTGATTACGTCGGCGGACTTTTCTGCGACGTCTCTCAAAGGTTGAATAAGGTCGTGAGAACAGAGAATACTTGATAGATTGTAACTGTCATCTCTATTGAAATTGGGATATTTGTATACTTCAATGGACTCCCTCATTAATCTGGATACACCGACCTATACCTCCGCGGGTACAGGTCGTTCTCCTGATGAGGTTGAATACGACTTCAACGAAACGTCGAGAATCGTCTCTCGGAAAAACATACGGTTCGTATAAAATATCCGTAACCATCTACAGTTAAATTCCATTGCAGTTTCCACGCAGTTTTGGAGCATGCGCGCACACGTACGATGGGCATCTGCTTGGAGTATCTGGTTTCTAAAGCCAAAACGGGTTGGTGTCGAACCCTAGATGATTGATTGGATATATCGAGACGATTAGAAAATCGTTATCACGACTCGCTTGGCTCAGAATCATAATGAGACAAGTGATTGAAATGAGAATTAATACGGTATCTTATTCTCGTAGTTACGCCTGCTTCGATACTTCTTGAGGCATTTCGCAAAAAACATGCAACTCAAAAATATCAATTTCTCGCTGCAAATGCAAATGCAAACTTCGGCGTTTTATTTCGAAAATGTGGGATTTGTTATTCGTTTATATCAGAATGTATGTATATGATAGATTACATTTCTTTAGGACGATAACTTAGATAGCACTTTTGTTCTTATAAAAAAGTAAAGCACTTAATATTATTCACAATAATTAAGAAAATATAAACATCAATCGACAGGCCTCGGCCAACGAAATCAGTTTTTTCAGTGTCTAAGAAAATTTAAATAGTCAAAACCTAAAAATAATAACTTCAAAAATTAAAACTTTACAGTCACTTATCACCACTATTTGTCACTATTGAAATAGGAACACTATTGGTTGAACATTTTCGACTAATAATTAAGTCAGAAATCCACCTTCAGAATATTTTGAGTTTTTCAAAATTTTTCAGAATACATTATTGGATTTTGTTCCAGGGACAACATTAATCAAGATATATTATAGATGTCTCATAGAGACGAAATTATATTTTTTATGGGAAAGTAGGTAATTAAAAATATAAACGATATTGCTTTAAAAAATTCTAATCAAAAATAGATATTCCATTAGCGACAACTGTGGTTCATTAAGGGGAATGAAAAAGCTTCGGATGCCAGTCGCGCTAAGGATAATTACAACGTACATATGAAACAGGTTGTAAAACTCAAATATATACAACTTCAAAAAATTTTATGGATGTGGTATTCTATTTCATTATGTAAAGTGATATCTACTTTCTCATGAAAAATATAATTTCGTCTCTATGTGTCATCTATAATATATCTTAACTAATGTTTACTGTGGTTAAAACAATTAAAAATTGATCTAATTAATTGATATAAATTAACTTTGTCAAAACCACTTATTTATTGAAAAAAAAGTGGTTTTAACAAAGTTAATTTATATCAATTATAATTATATTACCACAAAATAAATTTGCTATATTTGAAGAAGAAGTAAAAATTGATCGTTTAATATTTATATATTAATATTTGTTTCGCTATGTTTTGTTGAGTTCTAACTGTGGTAAATAAAAAATATATATTAGACCGTTTCATTTTGGATCTCGGCACATATCGACTACCCCAACGAGCGAGGCAGTAACTCAAATAAATCGATTTTTCAGGGGGATACTTTTAAGTTTCGAACCGGATTTCTAATTCTTTTTTGAATCTTCTCAATTTTTTTTTGTGTGTGTAGGTAATATTTAAGACGATCTTACTAGTAATTGAAATGTTTTATTATAATTTACATTACTACCTACTTCGATATTACATGGAAGAAAATGGTTAACTGATTTACTAGTTTTGTAAAATTCATATTTTTATTAAGTATTGCATTTGAGATACTGCTGTCTGCTGTAGGTAGGCAATCATGGCCTAAACCTAAAAATGGTACTAACTCGTATGTTCATAAGATTGCGTAACACACTAACCATAGATAATTTAAAAATGGTTTATTACGCTTCTGTCCATGCACTACTCCAATATGGAATCATTGGATGGGGAGGGGCGTATAATAACATCATAAACACAGTGAAAGTAATCCAAAGATCAATTATAAAAGTAATATTAAAAAAAAAAGAAAAACCTTCTCTACACAATTACTTTTCTCTAAATTCCAAGTTCCAAAATTAGAGAATGTTTACAAAAAAACGTCAATCATACAACTAATTAAAGAAAACATAACTGCTAAATTTGAAAAAAACACATCATTATGATTCAAAAAAAATTTTAAAATCCCAAAATACAATACCAAACTGTGTCAACAAAACTACATATACTTGGGCATAAAAAACTTCAATAACCTACCTACAGATACTAAGAAAATCGATGACTTACAACAATTAAAGAAAAAAATAAACCAACACTTTAGATCGATACAATTTGACAATGCATAACAAGACATATAGCTAAGGAACAAATAAGCCAAATCCAAAATAAACTATTAAAGGTTGGTCTATTATTACACCAAGCACATGAGCAAGTCTCATTTTTGGAGAGGCAAAGCAATAAAATAAAATGTATCTAGGTAGATTGTAATAGACAAATGTATTATGATTTAAATGTAGTTTTAATATTAAATAAAAAAAAATAAAAAAAGTTAAAAATGCCTAAAATATTGAGTTGCTGCCTCGTTCGTTGGGGCAGTCGATATACGAAACAACTTTTACAAATATCTGATTAGTTAAGAAAATTAGTTGATCCATACGCTAAGACAAGATCATTAATCATTTGGGATACGGAAGATGGTTTGGAATAACCGCACACGGGCATCGAGTATACCAGAAATACTCACAAACACATCCAAGCTAGCAAGACACTACCGATTTATATTCAAGTTACATCACTTGGACAGGTACAAAAACAAAAACTATATTTAAAAAATATATTTACTGATCCTTTTTACTTTCGAAATACACACGTTGTCGCAGGTCACGGCTGCGGGAGGCAAATTAAAATACTGGAAATTAATTAGCGATTAATTATTTTAATAATAAGTCACCTAACGATTTTCTTTAAATCACACTATTTTGTGAGCCCTCTCATCTATGACACTTTACTATCGCTAGGAATACTTCAATCCAATTCTCGCTCGCATTTATTTATGTTGCCACTTGGATAAAAACTCGCTCGACTATTTCGCGCGATATATCTCACTCCAAATTCCGTTGACTGGGCATAGGTCTTTCCATTTAAGAAAGACAATCGAATTAATGTATGTAAGCCGTGCATACTACCCACATTATTTCTTTGTGTTGGTGTTTACGGGTAATAACACTAACACAACGAAACAATGTGCTTCGTACGCACGGCTTACACAAACTAATAACAAATTAACACGCGTACTTCGTACCGATCGAAATGTCAAAATAACTCTCTTCGCGCAGTTGTCGATCTCCCATTAAGTACGCGATATGCCGATCCTTTGAGCTCTCGAGAATATTCTTTTCCTTTCTAGGTTTTGGGAGAAAGTTTCCGTCGCTTCTGGGCTGTTCCAGGCATCTTCAGAATATTGACGATTATACGAGAATGTGATAAAAGGTGCAAGAGTAGTCCGTAGTGTTATTCCAAAGTAACATATTACAAGTGATTCTGTCAGTGTGCAGTTCCTTCTGCATACCATTTCGTTACATTGTTATTTAAATCTCTAAATCAGCCGTGATCGAAAAATTATCTCCTAATCCAAAAATCTAAACCCTTATTAATCTCCACCCCGCTCATCACGCCGTGATTATTAGTATTAGTGACATCACTGAAGATGATGCTTTAGCATCGAATACGCTGTAATCATCATAAATAAAGAGAGAAGTAAATAAAGTGGTTATTTTTAATGTAAATACAATTTTACATAATTTATTACATGTGGTAGTCAATCATGGGTGGAATCGGTGAACGTTACATCGTGTAAAGTGATAAATTAAGCCAAGCCAACGTCAGATCGTAAGTGCTATAAAATCCCAAAGACTTCCATACCTACTTTCCCATATAAATATTTACGCCTCTGTGAGATGAGAAGTGTCAAGAGCGTGAGATGGCGTAGGTAAAGATGATGACGGAATTGGCAAGGCATAAGAAGAAGAAGAAGAAGAGTTAAGGCTCATGCAAGCTGATGAAGATGCTGTTCTACTCGTACTGCGATATTTTACAATGGCACGAATCAAAAGGATAATATGGGCGAATGGTTTAGTCACGCGAAAAGAGAATCATACTCTTGAACAATGTCCAAATGAAGTCTGCGGTTTGATCAGTCTGTGTTATTACCTGTCAGACAAGTTACTGATCTACACTCACAAAATAATTCCACTTGTCTACTGCAAATTACATGTGGGTACCTGGGTACCCACCACGAGGAAACAACAAACGGCAGGAGTCACCAGTCCACTCCACTTTCGTGTAAAATATATAATATCTTATATATTATATATTACATTATATATAGATATATATTATATAATATATTACTATATATAATATAACGAACCTTCTAGAACATTCTCCTTCCAGAATTTATTGAATATACAGGAACCTTGTAGACACACCGACACATTCCGCCACTCAGTTTAGAACCTTATAGAACTTACGGGAATTTTCTAGAGTCTTCTTCTTCCAGAACTTTCTAGAGCAGGTTTTTCCGAAACCTTCTAGACTCACCGACACAGTCGGCGCGCCTATTTTGAAACAATCTGAGGCATTTGCAGCCTTTCCATAACAAAACAATGTGTTAGAAAGCACATTTTCATCACCCACTCCCACTCACGCACAGCCACCCCCACCAAAGTCGATGTGACATATTTTCGATGTGACATCAAGGGCTATCCACCACCATAACCACCACCGGTGGGTGGTTGTGGCTGGTTGTGGAGAAAACTTGGCGGGTATATATATATATATATTGATTTCCTCTTTGGTTTTCTTGACACTTGGGTCTTGGTCGTAGACCTCTTTTCATTTGAAAGATAATCGAATTAGTATGTGTAAGCCGTGCGTACGGGGCGCATTGTTTCATCGTGTTGGTGTTTGTACCAGTAGACACCAGCACAACGAAACGATATGCGCCATACGCACGGTTCACGTATACCAATTCGATTGTCTTCCTTAAATGAAAAGAGGTCAACGTCTTGCGAAAGCCAAAGGAGCGACTACAAATATGCATCTTTTTGGCAACCACGGAGAAAAGGCGGCTCAAAATGGATTGGGACAAGAGCAAAACGATGGGAGACAAATCAAAAACTTGAAATAAAGTCACTGGATACGAATTTAATTGGAGAATTATTCTTTAATTCATAAACAACTGCAATGAGAACTTTGCGTACAATGAAGACTCTATATGATCGCGTGAGGAATACTGCAATCCGAGAGGTCTGCGAGGTTCAAAATGTGATCAGATGGAGATAACCGCGTCGAAGATATTGGTACCAACACAATAGCGAAGGGAAAAACTACATTTCAAAATGAAGACTACAACACACACACGTTCACCAGTTTGAAGACTACAAAGTGTACACTACAATTGTAGTAAAAACTACTTGAAGTGAAGTAATTGTAGTACTACGAAATGAAGTGAAGTAAATGAAGTGAAGTAAGTGAAGTGAAGTAAATGAAGTGAAGTAATGAAATGAAGTAATAGTGAAGTAAATGTTTAAATGAAGTGAAGTATTTTTTTCCTAAATAAAAATTTGACGATACTTTCTCCAAAATAACATTTGGCTACCTAAAAAAAAAAGGTCGCCAGTCAGATTTCTTCATTCAATTCCAAAAAATTTTCAAACCATGGGGGGGGGTTGTTACAGTTTCCAGAGATTTCTTCGTTTAGCTACATCAAATGTACTTTGTAGTGTTCGCTTTGAAATGAAGTGTACTATTTGAAGTTTATACTTTCAATAACTTTGGTGTTTGTAGTTTGTAGTGTGCACTACACATCAAAGTGTGCGAAGTGTGCACTTCAATGTAGTGTAGTACTACATTGTAGTAGTGAGTACAGAGCGGACCCATCACTACAACACATACAGAGAATAAGTACAACAAGAATTTCGTACATAGCTCTGCATGGATTACCAGACAGCGTCCACCAGGTAGATCTCCAAGGTGCTGGAGAGATAGTTGGAATTCAGCATCACAAGTGGATACTTTTGCACAAACATACTCTTCTCGTCTGTGGATCACTTTTTATTCGTCTTTAAAGAATATTCTCAGTCTGTGGTCGGGCTTATTCGCCGTCGAACGCTCGGTAGGTATTTTCTTAAATTATTGTCGTTGGTCACTTGCCGCTGGTTTGCAGTGGTCATGTCACCCTTTTATACATTTTCTGATTTCCAGACGTTTCGCGAATCTAGTTGTTTACTCTAGTCCCTTCGAATGTTTTTTAACTTACTGTAAAACATGCGGGGTGCTTTAAAATCCTCGACAAAATATTGTACCGAGATAAATCGGGTCATGATTGATATACTAGTATTAAATCCAATGCTGATCAACCCCCTAATCAGCCAGTCTTCCAACATCCCCCAGCGAGAGACCCACACTCTGTTCGTATTGTTCAAAAACGTGTTTAGAGTCGAAAAAATCAACTGTCCGTCGTGTCGTAAAAGTGATCTATAAAAACATTATTTTTATGTTTATTATTTAGTTTTATTTTGTGCCTCATGGGGATTACTTGCGTTCAGTTTTCATTGTCACTTTTTTACAAAATAGTGCGTAATTTACGGCGGCAGCGTTACTTTTGTAATAAATAAATAACAGAATGTTAGTTAACTTAGTAAAACCACTGCCAGATTTAAGGTCTAACAGTTTCGAGACGTTCCCATCTCTTCGTCAGGACCAACACTACACTACTATATTCACAACAGTTTACACCACAACCATAGTATTGTTAAACTTTCACCAATATTGATCACATGCGTGTTAATCTTGTCAGCACTAATTAGCCTACAGAACAATCAGGAATCTAACGGGAGAGAGTTGGAGGGGGGGAGGGGTCTAATGTGGGTGTTACCAAATCTTTTGTGAAAGTTAAATTAAACAAAGGGCTATATGGAAAATTGATTTGGCTATTAATTAAAGGTACTTTATTATTCACCGCTTTCCTAATGTAAAAATTTATCCCATTAGGGAAGCGTTGAATATTCTTTTTAGGTGATTTTTAGTGAAGTAAATAATAATTATGCAAAAAAATATTTGACAATCATACGTAATCTTTTGCACAAATATTTTTCAATGCTTTTGGTTTCACCGGGAAATCGATTTTCCGGAATTTTTTTTCACTATTCGCCCCGGATAATCGGGGGCCTACTGTCGTTTCCAAAATGAAACCTGGAATGCCTCTACAGACCTACAGTACGTTGTACTTTCTCGAGTACCGACAGCTCGAGAAGGCAGCGAGAGCCGCTCCCATGAGCTTTTGGCGATGTTTGGGAATTATCTATGAACCGGTTATGTGTTTCGCCATAGGGGACGGCGAGCACCCGCCGCGGACGTGTTCGTACCTTCTCTCTCTCAGGTTAATTAATCCCGAATGGGTAAGCAGCGATGGCGGAACGCCAACGCGCAGCGCGGGTACCAATCGGAATGATCTTTTGAATTGTTGTTGGCGATTTTTTTTTTACAATAGATTGCGCAGTGGATCCAATGATGATGATAATGATCGATCTACCGCGCGCCTGAATGTGGAACGAGAAGTTTATGTCAAAACAGGAATGGCGGGGCTAACCCACGTCACGTTGAGGTGTTTAGAAGCGGAGAACTTCGCGGAAGATTTATTTATTTAATTAAGATAAATCGCATATGTCTCACTGATACGAAGGTGTTTATCCAATTTAATTAATTCAATAAACAACACATAATTATTTCTTAATATACAGAGAGAACAGATTCAAGAATTAAGAATATAAT
The DNA here is from genome assembly GCA_016648135.1 of Agrypnia vestita. NCBI lineage: Eukaryota > Metazoa > Arthropoda > Insecta > Trichoptera > Phryganeidae > Agrypnia > Agrypnia vestita. The sequence continues at coordinate 63,496 of JADDOH010000909.1, read as the reverse complement.
TGTAACGAGATATGTAGTAATTGGGAAAAAATTCATGTAATCAATGATTTACCAGCACTCTACACCTTTTAAACTAAAATCGTAAAATTTTGAAAGATCGAGAAAGAAATTTATTTACCTATAAAAGCAAGCGTCGCATTAAGCATCAGTCTTTAATTGAGGCTTAACCAGTGCGACAATAGCAAATAAAAAGATTTTGCAAGCGTAAAAACAGAATGACCATTGCGTTGTAAACCGAGTGTTTAAATAAAGAAAGTACCTACGACAGACGAGAAGTTTTTCTACGTGCGAATATTGAACGGAATTTTCTAGAAACTGATCGAAGCAATAAAAGCAGTAAGCAACAAGTGTGAAATATTCTATAAACATTATTTTGAACTATTATTTTAAGAATAATGCTCCGATTGAACGATAGTTTAACGATTTACAAAAAAATAAGTCAGAAATATTGAAAAAAATTGCCAACTTTGATGTCGCATACCTCCATAACTATTGGCCATGATAGCTTGAACATTCTCGACTCGTGATCAAGGCAGGAATATAGTCATGCGAGGTTATTAACAGTGATCACTAAATCCAGCCAAAACAGGTCGTTAGCCTGTCATGGCTGGCTTTAGTGATCACTTTACACTTTAGTTTTGAAAGTTCCATATACCTATTACATATTTATTTATAAATAGGAAAACCTTACTTTTATTTGAAGAGACTATTCTAGAGACATCTGTAGTCTTTTCTCGTGAACTAATAAACATAGATTTGGCAGCTGGCAATGATACCTGTGCGTTCCATTTTGAGATGCCCTACATGGACATTCAGATAACACACATCAGCATAATCAAGCAGAAAAAGATGACGGGATTGTGTAATTGATAATATCTTTCGTTACAGAAAATCGACATCACTGCTTGCTGTAGCTCACAAGTGAAAAATATCAATATTAGTGAATTTGGCTATAGCTACCATAAGATATAAGGTCATAAGTCCTATGTACACCCAAAAGACTTCTATACCTACTTTCCCATAAAAAAACTACAGTTTCGTCTCTGTGAGTCATCTATAATATACATTAATAGTTAACAATGTTAAAGTCGCACCAATTTTGTTAATTTTTTTCCCTAGCATAATAAAGGGTCCTGATTATATAAATGATGTCAAATATTGTCGCGAGCAAGTTTAAAAGCAAGTTATTTTAAGTTTAAAAATGATACATTTTTGACACTTCAGGCCATATATGTTTTTGCTGTTTTATTCATAGAAAATGAGTGTCCTGATTCCAAAAATGTCATAAAATAACCCGGCACGCAAATATTGTAATTTAAAAATCGCAATTGTTTTCTTAGTAAGTTTGACAAACCAGTCTTTTCCTTTGAATTTTTACACGTATCTATGGATAAGTATTTGAATCATTGAATAATTGTCTATAGTTCGCGAATCGTATAGATAAAATGGCTGATCTGTCAAACTTACTAACGAAATCATTACGATTTTTAAATTGGAAAACCTGCTTTTAAACTTCCTTGCGACATAATTTTACAACATTTTTGTAATTTTATTTATTTATTTTATTTATTTATTTATTTAACGCCCTTATGGGCTTTTACAATATACAGAATATTTTTTTTTTTAAATTACATAAGACAGTTAAAATTAAAATACAGTTAAAAGTTACAATAATAATAGTTAAAAGTTAATAATAATAATAATAATAATACAGAAAAACATAAGAAAAACATAAAAACATAAGATAAAATAATAATAAAGTTAAAGGTAGAAATAATAATAGTTAAAGGTAAAATAGAAAGATTTATTGTCCATTTCCACATAATAATGATTATCCGACAATAGACCTCTGTAATATAATGCAAGTCACTTTACAAAATATCTACAAACAAAATTGCATATTTTAACTATATACAGGTATTCATAGTGATAACGAGCTGACCCAAAGAGTGTCAAGTAGCAGAAATGTAACACTTGGTAAATTACATATCCCTGTGATACATACCACAACTACTCAGCATCACTACACATTCAGAGGTGTGAAATGGTTCAATGAATTGCCTGTTGAAATGAGGACAGAGGAAAATTATGAGTCATTTATAAAAAACGTGAAAAAATACATTCAGAAATGATTACATTTTTATTTTTATTATATATGTACCTTTTACTTATTATCATTACTTTTTATTACCTACTTATTACTTTAATTATTACTTGATTATCTATCCATATACTTATTACCTGATGAATATGTACATTCTATCACATAATTCTTTGTAAATGCATAATGTAATGATACTACTCTCCTACACACGAGTTTATGACACTCATGTAGTAGAGAAACATCAATCATTAGTAACTGTCACTACCTTGTAAAAAAATGTATTTGTAAAAAAATACTTTAAAATAATAATAATAAAAAAAAGTAACCCATAAAAACCAAGTATTTATTATACTCCCTTTCTTTGTAAAATATAACAACAATTAAAGACGAATTAAAACATATAACATAACACTAAACTTACAGTAATTTAATATATTTCTAAAATGTCAGATGTTTTGAGCTTTGACAAGACAATTCATGCTTTGAAGATAAATTCTAAAACCGTGTGTCAGTCAATTTAGATTTTCGACATTCGTAGTGAAGTACCTATTATGTATACTGACGGAGTAATTCAAATTTAGAAAATATTCCGCGATGTTATCGGGTCGCTATGCTAGTAATCAAACTTTTCTAATGATTCCAATTTGAAAAAACCAATAAAATTTCTAAAAATTCGAAATTATACTATAATTATAAATTATTTTAACGAAAATTTGATAGATCGTCTTGATCGTCGCCACGAGTCTACTTGCCAAGTTTCAGCTCGATTGGATCACGGGAAAAGGGTCAAAAATCGATCCAAAGTTTTTGTTGGCGGCAAGCAAGCAGACGCCACGAGTAGGGAGTAAAAAGACATGGCACAAGGCCATTCAGTCATAAAAGGCCAATAAAGTGGAGCAATTTTCTTCATTTTTAAAACATCGTATGTTTGTTAATTTGTATATTAATTTGATAATTTAGTTTGTGTCATTTTATCAAGATATCCGAATTTTAAATATATGTAACCTGATGAAAAAATTTCAAAGTGACATATTTCCCTACAAAAATGTGATAAAAAACGCAAGAGAAGATACGAGACAAAACTGTGAAATTTGCTCACTCTGCCGGACTATCGTAAGTAGTTTTTGAAATATCATCTCCAAAAATCTAAAAAAGATAGTTTCGAGAAAAATGCAAAATAATATTGTAATTCGCTCAAAAAAATCACGTATCATGGTAGTTTACAATTACTATAACACAGCCAATTTTTTGAATTGTGGACTCGAATGATTTTTAAAACAAGATATATTATAGATGTCTCATAGAGACGAAATCATATATTTTATGGGAAAGTAAGTATGGAAGTATTTGGGTGTTCATAGGGCCTATCGTACGGCTGACTTCAGTGATCACTTTACACAATGTAACGTTCACCATTTCCACCCATGATAGAATATTACATTTATAAAAATTTTGGTATATGTATATATTCAAGTTTTACAATCCGTTTCACACATGTGTTGTTGTTAACATTAGCGCCACCGGCGCGGCGTCCAAAGCTTTTTACATTCCGTCAATCAAATACAGATGTCACTAATGAGGTATCTTTATTATTATTATAATTTTTTATGGCTTTATTCTTTATGAAGTTCCACCGAGTAATTAACATTACACTAGAATACGCCTCAAAACTATTTTTAAGTTTTTACTCCTGTTTAGACTAACTTTTTAATTATTTATTTTAAGAAACGTCAACAACAAATCTTAAATTAACATACAAGAGACAAAAAATAGTAGATTATGCCAATTATAAACATTCCACTTAAGATTAATTATTAAAGATATTAGCAAAGTGTGACATAATGATAATTTATAATTTCATAATATATTGATAATGAGGGAGGGGGGCTTTGAATAATTTGGACAAACTCAAACATTATGATTTTTAAAACATCAAGCTATAAGAAATAGAATTGACTTTGTGATTGATTTTGGTCTCTTTTGACTGCTTATTCTATATTATTGTTTCCTCGACTGCTTATTCTGTATATTGTATTATTAATTAAGATTTTAATATATTAGATTTTCTTTTCATTCTTTCTCATTGTTATTTAATTAGATTACACTACCTATACCTATGATTCTAAGTGGTTATCCCTCACCACACACAACAATTATAACTATTTTTGGTGAGGTATATACACACAAAATAATATTAATTTGTAAACATTGTCTATGTATGATTGTAAAAAAATATTATATACCTATATTATTAATAAAATAAGAAGATAAAGTAACAATTTTTTAAAATATCAAGGCGGCGTGACCCCTCGAGCCAGCCCTTGCGAAGCGCCCTTCTCGCGAGGGTGTCAGCGCTGAGCCCGCCCCTGTATCGAACATTTCTCGAGATCTGTTCGCCGTAATTGGAACATATTCGCGGATTTCGATATTCCTTTCTTCCCCGCAGCCGCCCGCTGTTCCCGGACGTGCCCACCAGGGCCGCATCAATGGCCCTGGAAGACTACCCGGGGTGGCAGCCAGACGAGAACGGGAGGAACGGGGCCAAACGTGTTCCGTTTTAATTGGAGGAAAAACAATGGATAATTACGGGGAACTTATCCAGCCGGACGGCGATTGGAGTGGCTGCGTGAGTGGCGAATCTTTTCTTTGTGTGAGTGAGACGCTTTCAGAAAAGTTGCTCACGTGTCATACATGGTTATTTTATACCGAATGATTTAACTTATTTATGTCGAGTTAAAGTCCGGTTCATTAGGTGTTCAATTAGGTGTTCATTGGCAACTTATAAAAAGATTTATTGATCACTAGCTGAAAAGTTGAAAATACATTTGTGGGGGGAAACAAAGTTTCGATTCAAACGGTACAGATTTGCATCAATAGTATATGAGGGGGAGGAGAAAGGGTAAAAAATAGGGGGGAAATGTCATGTAACTCACCGAGTCCAAAAGAATAAGTTTCCAAATTTCAAGTCCGATCGGTCGAAAGGTACAGATTTGGATCTAAAATATATCAGAGGGAAGGGGTAAAAGAATAGGGGGAAATGTCGCCTATGTTATTCGCAGGGTCCTAAAGAATAAGTTTGCAAATTTTGAGTCCGATCGGTCGAACGGTACAGATTTGCGTCGAAAATATATCAGGAGAGTGGGAGGGGTAAAAGAATAGGGGGAAATGTCGCCTATGTTACCCGCCGGGTCCTAAAACATGAGTATGCGAAATTTGAATCGAATCGGATAAACGGTGTAGATTTGTATAGAGAACAGACAGACAGACTTTGAGTTTTATAGGTATAGATTTTTAAACGCCGTCTTCTACGTGGAAAATATTAAAAGTGAAAATTAATACACTTGCCGTCTTCCAATCGAACTGAAATTTTGCACATCGACTTGATGTCGATGACAATGCATTCTTACATGTCACACTTACACACACGCAAACAAAAAATGAAAATGTATCTCAGATGTTTGGGCAATTACCTACTTTCTGGAACTATTCTAAAATTATTTAAATCATGGACACTTGAGAATTGATCTTTATTTAAAATGGAGAAGTTTCATAGTGATGATGACATTGTAACGAGATGCTAAAAAGAATTTACGATGCGTTTTCTACGAACGCTGCTTTAACGGTAAGAGATATTTAAATACTTTCAATAGAGAAGTTGTAGAACTCAAAAAGTTCTATAAAGAAGTCAGCAACTACATATATCTGTATGTTAAGGTTAATACACAAATTGATGAAATATTACTAAAAGTTACTTAAAAGTAAAAAAAATCTACGCGTGTGAAGCGTTTGCTTCTTGTTATCACTGCACGCTCCTGATTGTTACTGTTAGTTAGTTACCGCTATCAAATCTCATTTCTTTTCATTTCTGTAACATCTTTCAGTCTCCAAAGTGTATCGGAGAGTGAATTAAAATATGAATTGATTTTCTAAAGGGTAATTTATCCTCCTTGTCTGACATTTCACAACAATGTATGGCCGATGGTCCGGGCATAATTAAAGCAACATCCCTTTGAGAATCAAAGACAATTTTGTCAAAGGAAGTTACCGGCTACAAAAGCATGTCCCGAACAGATACACCGAAGGGTAAACGATACTAATATCCGCCGGCGTTAAATTATTTTTGTGAATTCAAATAAAATTTGCGCTTTGATTTTATTAATTTGAATATTGTAAATTGGTCGTAGTTATGTATCCAACCCAAAGTATCCAACCCAAAAAAAAAAACATGGAACTGAGAAGGTGGCTTCTAAAAACTTAAACTTACAAAAACCTAATACGACGATATTTAATTAATTTTTGCTAATTTTTTTGCATTGGCCTCTTTTTAAGGATGTTTTTTTAATGTAATTTTAACAAAAAAAGACTAATTTACAAAGATACAGGTTGGATTCTTAATACAATGTGTCTAAATGTATTAAAAACAGTACTTATTTTTACTCCCTTTCTTTTAACTTTTACGTCTGGAATTGACCAGGACATTCTCGTATTTACGAGAATGTCCTGGTCAATTCCAGACTGTTGTGGAATCTTCGAGAGATTTTGATAGTGCGTAATTCCTTTTGGTTCACCTTATCGTTACGATTGCCCGTATTCTGAAATAAGCATAATATTGCTATTTCTGTAACTTGACAGATATTGTATAACATTATAATGCCGCCAATTTTGAAGTTTTAAGTTTGACAGGTTTAAAATTAATCAATTCGAAAGCTTATTATTCATAATTAACTTTAGGTTTGTTTGCATATCAAAGCTTTCTGATTGAATTCATTAATTTCAAAACAGTTGAACTTAAAACGTCAAAATTGGCAATGTTATACAATAACTGTCAAGATACCGAAAAAGCAATATTGCTTATTTCGGAATAACGCCGAATATATATTACTTCTTGGTTAGTGGTACATACATCGAACTGAAACTAACAATAGTATCATATTTTATGCCGTATACAGTTTTTTTTAAAAATTAACCATTATTTCTGCACGGGTCAATGACTGACCCGTTCGCCCTACCCTTTAGCAGGTAAAAGCTATGCTAGTCTATGTCCTGATTGTCTATGGTCTCGGAAAGTTGCGGGAAAATGAACTAACTTTACATGTTATAACCTTTCCAACTCAATAGATCCTCTTTATCTGCGAAGGCGAGCGTAATCTAGCAAAATTCACTCGGAATATGTTGGTTGTAGTTTTTATTTATTTATTTATAATCTTTTTTGCATGCATACTACTACAATGGCGGGAAGAAAATGTGTCGAAACCTGACGAACAAGAGGAAAGAAATGAAATAAAATTTATATTCTTTTTAAAAATTTCTGTGTCGTTTTTAGTACCTACACTTTTTAATATATCTGCATCTACATCAATTTCATTAAGTCGTATTATTTTATCTTGTTTTTAAACTCGTCGATATAAGATGATTTAAGGGGTTATATACAGTTAGAATTTTCAAAAATACGAATATTTAAATTTCGTAATGTACACATATAAACACACAGAAAATTTCAAGTCAATCCGGCGATTATTTTCAAAGTTACGCGCATATTTGTAATCATGTGGCGAGGCCGGAGCGCCAGCGCTCACCTAGAGAGCAGTCTCTTTTATTTTTACCTACCTATTTTAAACGCTGTACCTTTTATTTACCTGTGCATTGTAAATGTTCCCTTCTAATGTATTCAGATGAATAAATTGAAAGTATGGCCCTGGAATAGACGACTCGATGTAAGTTGAAAAAAATGTTTTTTATTCTATGTAAATCGTTTTTGACACTTTATAGCCATTTTTCTCAAAACTGCCTCTTTAACATCGGTGACAAAGATTTCTGGGAAACGGCTCAACCGATCAGTCTCAAATTTTAACACAAGCTTCTTAAGTATATTTTTTAGTAACTAATCGAAGGTTTTTTCTCGCCGATAAATATTTTTTTTATAAACAATTTAAGGCCAAAATTTAGTTCAAAAATCGTTTTTTTTTTTTTTGAGAAGTAGCCATTTTGTCAAAAAAAATATTTTGCTTATTCCTTCAATTGATTACTAGATAATACATTTCTTTGACGAAATCCATTTGGTTTTTTCATTTTAGATGATCCAGTTAAGAGACATCGTTGTCACCGCAAGATGCCTTTTTTGAGAGGAGCTCCTGGAGATCAGCTATAGCGGCTTTCAAAATTATTATTTTACAAATACAAAAATGTTCAAACACAGTTAAAAGTAACGATAATATGTATAAAAATTTTCACATTAATAAATTTAAAAGTCTTCTCAGAAAAAAATCTTGAAAAATCGCTTTTTTTGGGCCTCCTGACTGTATATAACCCCTTACGATGGTGCCAAACTGTGGACGAGGAATGTACTTTAGATTATGTCTATTTATTTTGGTAATTTGTGGTGGCTGCAGAAGACTAATATTTTAAAATACAGTGACAGAAAGGATGCATGTTTGAAAATAAGGAATATTATCAAATATCACAACATGATTCGGATTCCGCTAACACGTTGTTACCTGCGCCCGAGGAGTCCAGGATTATAATTTATATTCCCCGAGCACGCAGGAGCAGGAGGATTGGCGGATTTTTTAAATATTGTAACGAGCTGTTCGTTGACATTTGACAGTTCCATAGAAAAGTGTCACATGCGCAGAACGGCGGGCCGGTATGCCCAGTGGTTGAAATAAGAACTAACATGATTAAATAAATAGCGAAGAAATGGAAGGGTTCTTACCTGAGTAGAAAAACAAAAGAGAGCTGTTCTTTTGTGTTTGAATAAAAAATAGGGTAGTATTGCGTTGCGAGCGATTGTAAAATGTTAGAGATAATGTACAAGCGATAATAAAAGATTTATTTTACGAGTTGTGCCATTTCATTTTTCGAGCGAGCCACGCCACGTAATATATATTGTTGCATTACAGTACATGCATAGAATCATTTCAGATTACAACGAATAAGTTACTGAATCATGTACCAATGACATGCACCGCACAATGAGATAATTATGTATAGTCAGATTATTGGGGATTTCTTAGATTAATAATGCATATTTATACTTTATACATATGAGAAAAATATTTATTAATATTTTTTTCTTTTATTTATTTATTGATTTATTGATCGACGCCCCAGTGGGTTTTTACAGTGCAACAAAATTAAAAGGATTTTTATATTCCTCACATAAAACACGTTTTACAGTAAATATTAAAAAATAATAATATAAATAATATTTTAGATAAAGAACAATATAAAATGTAACAATATAAAATAAATGAACAATATATATAAACGATGATTAGTACACAGGCAAACAGTAATAATTAGAAACATTTAACAAATTAGTAAAAGAGTAAAATAAAGATAATTAAACCAATAACCAGATAATGTTCTTACTCTTTTTCTCTTGTACTTTCTGGATCACTTTGTATTTTTATATTTTTGATCATATTTAAAATATGTATATTTATTAAACCTCCATATATTTTTACATGCTATGGTTTATCTTTACCATAGTTTTCTTTTTTTCTTGTACCATTTTGATTACTATGTTTTATTAGTTACACTATATTTGTTTTTTTTGTTATTGTTCTTTTCTGTGTTGCTTTAATATTTTATGTTATGCCATAGATCTCTGTAATTGGCTTACCAACTACATATTCAATAGATTGTACCATAAGAAATTATACTGTGAGATTCCTAAAATAAATAAATAAAATTGCCTGCAAATGTATGACACGAATGTATACCTATACCTTTCTCTATACACGAGTCTCTGACTCTTGTAGAAAAGTAAGAAAGACGACCAGCCTTACGATAGGTCGTAAGCCCTATGAACACCCGAAGACTTCCGTACCTACTTTCCCATAAAAATATAATTTCGTCTCTATGAGACATCTATAATATATCTTAATTAATGATGTAGTCCATCCAGCAGGTGTAGTCTGAAAAATTTGGACAAACTAAAAATATGCTGAATGAAAAACATGTTTCTTGATTTCTAAATTTTTATTGTTTATATGTAAAAATAACCAAAAATTATTGAAACTAACGTCAAATTGATGTATTAATAAAAATGGGGCGTTGATGAATAAATGGTGTTTGGGTGGTTCTGCGCGTGCGCGCCCTTGCCTAGCAGCCCCCCGCGGGTCCCGACCAGCCCTGACTAGAGAACAGAAGCCTCAAAAACAAAGGCTTTATTCCAAAAATAATTATTGGTAGCCCGTCTAATGCCGGAGAAGATCGGTACCTGCTGGCGGTGGGAGCGGCGCACAGCGTGAGAGGTCTCGGGTTCACCTCCCAGCGTGGGCGCGGGTCCACCGCCGCACTAACCGTATGGTACTGTTTACCGCGTTCATTGATTTATCTCTGGAAATATTTACATATAGCTTCTGCCGCATGCAACGTCTAATTTTTTTTAAAAATTATACAATACTAGCCGTAACCCGTCGGAAATTACGATTTTTTACCTACCTACTAACCTAACCTAACCTAACCTAATCTAACCTATCCTAACCGTATCATACTGTTTACCGCGTTCATTGATTTATCTGTGGAAATTTTTTTTTATTAAAATTTATTTGGTAAATGTACAAACTTAAGAGTATTCAATATAATTTAATTAATACACATTTATATTAGGTCCTTACATATGAAATTGGCGTTTAGTATGGGAGGAACATAAAGCCGATTTTTTTTATTATAATATATTATAGGCAGTGGCCTAGAGCGATTACCCAGCCTCGATTGTTTAGCAGCTAGCTTTTCCATCATGATTTGCAGTTGCTGACAATAGACATCTGCCGTAATCGTCTGGCCAGATTTAAGAAAGCTGTAGTGAACGACACCAGCACTAGTCTACCAAACGCTCACAAGTAACTTTTTTGGAGTCAATTTTCGCTTGAGGCATAGTTTGGCTGGTTCGGCAGGGTTCAGCCATTGCGATGAGCGCTTCCGATTATCGTACAGGATCCACTTTTCATCACAGGTAATGATTCGATTTAAAATCCCTTCATTATTGTGCCGGTTGAGTAATGCAACGCAGCAGTCAACGCGCGTTTGTTGATTTGCTTCACTCAATTCGTGAGGTACCCACCTTTCAAGCTTTTTCACCTTACCAATTTGCTTCAAGTGGATTAAAACAGTTTTATCACTAACACCGCAGCCTGCAGCTAACTCGGATGTGGTTTTCGATGGATCCGCTTCCACAATAGCCTTAAATTCTTCATTCTCAACTTTGGTCTCCGGCCGTCCACGGGGCTTGTTCTGCAGGTCGAAATTTCCAGAACGAAAACGTTGGAACCAAAAACGCACTGTGTTTTCTTTTGAGGCACCGTCGCCATACACATCATTAATCCTTCGAGCCGTTTCTGCAGCACTGGTGCCACGGTGGAACTCGTACTCGTAAATAACGCGATATTTCAAGTTTTTCATTTTGTAAACTGAGTGACGCAAAGAAAAAAACAATTGAGGAAAAAACAAATGAATTATAATTTTCAAAACACAAATACATGAGTAAATAGCTGTATAAATTTGGATTTGGAATTCCTAACCAAAGAGAAGATATTTGAGATCAAATTTGCCAGTACGGCAAAACGTGAATTTCATATGTAAGGACCTAATATTACACGCTTACCACTTTTAAATGAGAATTTATTCTCGTGTTTAAAAGTGGGGGCATTGTCATACATGTATATATCTATTATTAATGAAATCGTTAGTGTAAGACATTAGATTAAATAAGTAAGATATAAATAATACATATACATATAATACATATAATACATATACATATAATACATATACATAAAATTTACATATAATACATATACATAAAATTTACATATAATAAAAAATTACTAGCCGTAACCCGTCGAAAATGACGCGTTTTTTTACGTGCCGGTTCCTAGAGAGTAAGGGTTTACTTATTTAGGTTAAAACTAAGACAACACATGGACAGAAAAATTACTCATACATCTGGCCTAAAATATTTAACATATTTAAAACAGACTTCCCGACAATCAGAATATACTCAATTAATAAAATAAAAGCTTTAGCAAACAACTGGCTTACCTCCAAAGGTAGAACAGCAACTGAAAATTTACTTACTATAATTGCATAATAATGTCTATAAATAAAAATATATACCTACATAAAAAAATAAATAAATTAAGGAAAATAAAAAATAAACTTGAACAAAACTTTAATCCTTTTTACATTAAACAATATTCTACACATATTTACACTTGGACTTATGACTCACTCAACTTTCACTAACATTGCACTTGATACTTTGTAGATACATAATTACTACCTTATGAAAACAAATATTATTGATGTAATAGATCTGAGGAACGTATGTCGCGACGCCAGAAAGAGACTGCATGACAGAGAGAGAGAAGGTATAAAAAGGCGCGTGAATGTCGAGTCGCTCTCTCTTTTACTACCATTGTTATTCAGACCGCATCTTACTGTACAAACGTTTGTCTAAACCGTTATTGTCACCGAATAAATACTTACGAGAACAAAGTCTTTACTTGGAGCTTCCTCATCCCGAAACAACAGTATTACAATCGACGAATTCAAAAAAATATTATAATTGTGTTCTCTAACGCCACTCTGGGACAGGCGTAGCCTAGTAGAATGGCATAATCCACAAATCTAACAAAAAAAAAAAGTGTAATCTTATGTTAAATTATTATTAAGTACCTATACATTGTAAACAAGGATTTTTTGAAATAAATAAAATTTATAGCCGACGTCCATGAAATAGTAATAACGAATTTTATCAAAATAATTGTGCATTTTTTTTATATTTCCCCTGCCGGCGGTTAATGGTACTATTTTAACTCCTGACGATTGTGCGTAACACTAAACGCGATCTCACTCTAGCGACATTTTCCTAATCACATATAGTACACAATTCGGGTTGTACTATATAACCTGTCGCGCTATAAGAAGCTGTGTTGAGACAGGACTAGTTTAAAAAATAGTCATAGAATTAGACATTAATTCAGATGTGTCTAGTTTCAAGTTATTTCTTCTTAGTGTTAGTTGTACATACAAAATAAAAATATATAAAAACTTTTTTTAAATATATTTATATTGAGAAAAATTACAGTTATTAAATTAGTAAATTAAAACCATTTATATGGACAAAAAAGAGAGAAAAGAAATTCATAATTAATATTATAAATAACATAGATTAGAAAAATATATTCCGGTGTGGTGTGGGTATCTTAGCCACTACACCATATCAGAGATATCACTGGTCTTGTAAATAATGTTAAAAATGTTAATAAGTATATTGTGAGCGCTATAATCTTTTTTTATAGGTACACATGGCTGGCGTCTTTGCAAAGTCTATATTATCATGTACTGTATTTTTGACGAGACATGTAGGCTTGGCGCTAGCAACATCGTTAAGTTGCGGCCGGTTCGAGTTTGCTGGCCCTGGGTTTAAGCCCCATCTCCGGCCGTTTAATTTCGTTTTTAGCCATGAATTTGAACGAAATTACGGACGTTACGGACAGACAGACAGACATACGACGAAAACATCATTATTGGGATGTATGCAAAATAAATGTATTTATTTTAATTAAGATACATTTTAGAAGTCTCACAGACAGCTACTTATATGGGATACGTATGTGGAAGTCTTTATAGGGTAGCCTAGAGCTTATGACCTGTTTGTGCTGACTGAAGTGATCACTTTATACAATGTAACGTTCACCACATCCGGCGTAAGAACATCCACACAATATCAATTTTTTAGAAAGTTGTATATATGTTATTAATCAGTTGCTTTCATATTTTTGAATTGGCTATACTAAAGCCCGGTCTCCGAAAAGAGAGATTTTCGTACATTCACCCTACGATACGTATCCTTATCGCACGCTTACAATTATGTTGCTGTCACGCTCGCTCGCTGTGCCTGTGCGAGCGCGACAGCAACATAATTGTACGCGTGCGACAAAGGTACGTAGCGTAGGGTCAATGTACGAAAATCTCTCTTTTCGGTGACCGGGCTTTAGAGACATCTGGATGTCTGGATGGACACCAATGAGGCTATGGATAAATTTATCCTAACACTAAACAATCATTTAACAAAAAATACAGAATTTAAATACATACAGCATCATACATGCCATAAATCCAATCATCTAAAAGATTGGATTACTCAAGGACTTATACAAAGTATACATAAACGAAACAAAATGCACATGAAAGTTAAAAAAAATCCAAATGACATAAATCTTTTAAATGCATACAAAATGTTCAGGAACAAGTGCAACCATTTAGTGAAGATCACAAAAGATGCTTATTACAAAACTACAATCAAGGAAGCAAAAACGGATCCTAAAAAAATATGGCAAATTATCAAGGATTCAACTAATAAAAAGAAACAGAACAATTCAGACATAACCAATATTGAAGTACACGACGTATTACAGTCAGTCAAAGATAATTCAAAGCTCATTGCTGACGAATTTATTAGCCACTATACTAACTTAGGCCCCAAACTAGCAGAAAGCATACTCCAATCCAAAAACTTAAACAAAACCCACCTATCCGAAAACACAAATCCTCAACACACATCACAAAGTTTTAATTTTTACCGAATTTCTTCAAGCGAGTTGTCATCTCTAATTTCATCTCTACGTACAAACTGCGCAAATGGACACGATATGATATCAAGTTTCACAGTAAAAGAAATAAAAGATTACATCTTGAAACCTCTGCTACATATATTTAACCTCAGCCTAGAAACTGGAATAGTACCAGCACATCTAAAAGAAGCCGTTATTAAGCCTATATACAAGAGTGGAGATAAAACAAAGATTATAAATTACAGACCGATCTCTCTGCTTAGCTGTTTCGCAAAAATACTTGAAAAGGCAGTAAAAAAGAGGCTAATGGAATACCTCGACAAAAATAACATCTTGTCTGAAAACCAATACGGTTTCAGAACTAAGATGGGAACCGAAGATGCCATTTCCAAATTAGTCGAAATCACTGCCACAAATATGGATAAGGGACGTAAAGTACTCGACATCTTCTTAGACTTATCGAAGGCCTTTGATACTATATCACACTCATTGCTTTTATGCAAACTCAACAAAATTGGTATCTCTGGCACCCTTCTAAACTGGTTCAGAAATTATCCTGAAAACCGAAAACAAACTGTGGAAATAAATGGTACACGTAGTGACCCAATGTTTATCAAATATGGTGTGCCTCAAGGAAGCACACTAGGTCCGATACTTTTCATTATATACATTAACGAGTTCTTCAAAACAACATCTGAGAACGCAACAAAGATTAGTTATGCTGATGATACTGCAATCATTATAAATGGTGACACATGGGAAGAAACACTTAAAAGGGCCGAACTAGTTATTGCAGAAATAAAAAGTATTCTAGATAATCATTTATTAACACTCAACTCAAAAAAAACACACTTTGTGGTGTTCTCGATAAGGAAATCAGATAGCCTACTCTTCCCGGAAAATATCAAAATACATACATGTGACTTGGAAACAAATCATATATGTGACTGTGATACCATTGAAAAATCAAGCGAAATAAAATATCTGGGTCTGATAATTGATGAAAATTTTAAATGGGTTTCTCATATTGAGTACATAAGTGCCAAGGTGAGAGGATTGATTTATGTATTTAAAATTTTACGCGGCTTTATGAATATATCACTTTTAAAAATGGTGTATTATGCACTTTGTCAGAACATCATCAGCTACGCAATCTCCGCTTGGGGGGGGGGCGGCACGTACCTTATTGGATTCCGTAGTGAAGGCCCAGAAGTGGGTTGTTCGGGTGATAAATAAGAAGACGCTTCGATATGAATCTGAAGAGCTATTTAAATCCTTTAAGGTGCTGGACATACGGCAGCTGTACACCAGATCCATATTAATTAATTTTTTTAAGATCCTATCCACACAGGCACGTTCAGAGGCCAGGGATACAAGGAGCAAGATAAGTGGAAACTTCACGGTGCCGAGAATGAACACAAAGTTTGGACAGAGATATTTCTTTTTTTGTGCTCCAAGAATATACAATAACCTGCCATTAGACGTAAAGGGTCTTAAGGTGTTAAAAGAATTCAAACATAAAATAACAAGGTGGCTCTTTGGTGTGGGTAGGACAAAAAATGAGACCAATGTGTCATCCATATTAATATAGTCAATACAGTCCATATTAATATAGTCACAAAATTGTTTTGCAATAAAATTAAAGCTGTCATGTATGACACATTGCTTTCATTTTGTAGTCTGCCTACATTTGGTAACCGCTTTGTTGGCTTCTGTTTGAATGATTTTACTCCCTATATACAATGTCTAAATGTATAATTCTTTAATATATAGTCTTTTGTTTGTGTTTTATTTCTTACAGACAATATATAAATCTTATTTCTAATATTATATATATATGTGTGTGTGTATGTATATGTATATAAATGTAGATGTATATGAGTGTATATTTGTATGTATGTGTGTATATATGTGTATTATATATATTATATCTTGCTAATGTTCAAACTTAAAAAAAAACTGTACAGGTAGTTGCTTCAGAACAGACATTGTCTAGTGAAGCAACTACCTTCATTTATATGTGTAAATAAATTTAAAAGAAAGAAATAAATAAATAAAAAATCTATTATCTTTCCTTTGAAATAGTATACATAGATTTTGCGGCTGGAAATGGTACCTCTATTTACCTATTGCACATTTTTTATACCTCTAATGTCATATCCAAACCTAGTTACCTGCCATAGTGTAGTTGTAAATAACATATTTAAGGTTTGATACGATAACGTGATCTGACGGTCACTGGCTCCTACTATATCGAGGGTAGAAAGCCAAAAGGGCTTGAGTGATTATTTCCAACTTTACAGGAGAGACAATGTATTTTCAATCTGATTCTGTCAATGTTTCTTATTTTATTAAACGATTTCCATATTCATAAATCCAAAATACATATGGAAATCGCTTAATAATAAAATAAATATTAACAAAGTCAGATTGACAAAAGATTCTTTTGCTCTCCTGTAAAGTTCGAAATAATCACTAACCGGTCGGGTGCCGGAGCGCACATCTGCGCTCCCTCGACACGTATGCGAATTCGGCCTATTTTACCCGCGTTTATGAGTTTTTAAACCTTATCCATTGGTTATATCTCAAGTTTTTGAATGAATAAACGAGTTCTATTTGTCAAGTAACCTCATTTGTCGAACAAAAAATCATTCCAAATGTCGTCTTCGAACCGCGCATTAATTGTGTTATTTATCTGTTAAAAAAAGTGTTATTTTTAAATAAAAAAGTATTAAAATTAAATATTTTTATATTCTTTGATATATTTAGAACGAAAATGTTGAAATACAATATCTTTAGTGTTATTGCTTCTATGGTTTTTTTCGATAAACATGTGCGTACATTTCTAACAGTAAATTTCGTTACTTATTTTCATAATTAATGAATAAGTAATTATTGTACGAGTAATTATTGAAGTCTGTATATTGAGAAACCAGAAACTGCAACTTCTTAGCGATTATTGTTGATCTTTACGTGAATATAACCATAACATAAAAGTGTCCAAAAAACAGCAATCGTGCGCGAAATTGCGCGGCATACGACCGACTAATGCCCTTTTGGCTTTCTAACCTCGATATGTAGTTAGTATTTCTATCAAAATCTATGCAAAATGGAAGACGAAACGACTTTTCCAAGAACTTGGAGAATGCTCCGTTCGCCGCAATTCCATTAAGACATTTCGCTCCACGGCTGGCAGGCCTGGCTCCCATCCTCGGCAGATGTCTCACGATGATGAGATGGATGGCACTTGAATAATAGCTGCAACTTGTGACGTCATGCCGTGCACGAGGGAGCCCCTGGCGACCGTGATAATAAATTATCTCACCCAGCACCGAGCGGTCCGATCTCAGCCTCACTGACATGCAGCGTCTGTAATAGAGTATGAAGTTATTGCCTTGGTTGACGGTCTCACGCTAGACTGTAGATTAGAAAAATGAATCTACTTCCGATCGAAACTGAACAAAGTACAATAATAATCAAAATAATACGTATTGTAGCGAGACTGTACTACTACATGCTGATAACAACGATATTAGCGCAAGTGAATAAAGAATAAACCGGGGCGAGAAGTTTCTACGTGGGAACATTGAACGGAATTTACGAAAAGTGATCTAAGCAATAGTTAATAAGTGCGAATTAAGGATCAGTTCAATAATAAGTGTGTGAAATATTCGGAAGACATTCAGCAACTATAAAATTACGAACGATACTACAATTAAATTTAATTAACTCCGTACCGAAATGTGTTCAATTATCAAAGAAAGAGGAGGTAGTGTGTACTATTAATTATAAAGTATTTCGTAATTCCATATCATCTGTAACTCAAAATATTCATAACTAGCTGTGCTCGCGCGGCTTCGCACGCGAAGATTTTTAGTAACTTTTTGTCATATTTAATCAATTTGTGTATTAACTTTGACACATAGATAGATATATGTCGTCCCAGATTTTTTAATAGAACTTTTTGACTTCTACAACTTTTCTATAAAAAGTATTTAAATATCTCTTACCACTACTAAGTCAGCGTTCGTAAAAATCATCTCTCGACAATTTTTTCCTCGAAAATCCTTTTCATTTTAACGGGTTAATATAATTTATATAATCTTCGGTCGGACGCTATAAAGTTCTGTAAATAACCATGTCATTTAGCTTATTTTATCTAAGCTTAATTTTATATATGTCATCGGGGCCATTAATATATAAAATTTTCTGATTTGTCAGACACGTCCGATGGAACTTTCATCCTGTCAAACATAAAAAAGATCAGCCGTCAGCCGTGAACATTTAGAACATATATAGGAACATTTTCGAATTTACATTTACACATTTTTTGTTATCTGTATTATCTGTTATCTGCCGAATTCCCCCGAACCCAGATGTCATAATCTTCAAACTTTCTTACGTACATATTATACAGGGTGCACCAGAGCTAGCAGCAGAAACTTGGCCGGTAGATACCTGCCTATCTTATGAGTTTTAAATGTTCAAGCAACCATATCAATGGTTATAGAGTTAGGCAATATCAAATTTTGCATTTTTTTTCAATGTTTCTGACTTATTTTTTACAAAACCTCGAAGTATCGTTACAGTAACTTATAGAAATTACGAAAAATTCTTTAGTTTCCATAAAAGTTAAACAAAATAATAAAAACTCTGTAAAATTCCAAATGGAAAATATTGGAAGGTTTTTTATTATTTTATTTATCTTGTATTAAAGGGATTGAATTTTTCATATTATATATGTTACTGTAATTATTGTCCAACGTTTTACAAAAAATAAATCAGAAATATTGAAATAAAAATGCAAACTTTAATGTTGCGTATCTCCGTAACTATTGATACTAGGTCATGATTGCTTGAAATTTTCGACTCATAACATAGCCTGGAATCTACCGGTCAAGTTTCTGCTGCTAGCTCTGGTACACCCTGTATAGTGTACATGTACAGAAATAAAATCAGGTTTGACACTATAACGTAAGTCTGGCGGTCGCTGGCTCCTGGCCTATATTCATTACTTCTTGCCATTTGAATAATTGAGTACTGTTGATAATATCCAAATAAAAATATAATAAATCTAAAAAATAAAAACAATATTCCAAATAAAAAAATGTATTGTAACAAGACTTGATTGATGACGGCGAATTTGCCGTACAGAGGGTTACCAGTCGACTCCCGACTGTTGTGGTAATACCGATTCTTTGAAGTTCCATATTGCGGATTGTATTGGGCCTGCGCGCGTTGGATTATTTATATCATCCTCGTACGGCACGCGATTTTCAGTATTGCCACTGAACAGTGTCGGATCAAAACGACTGTATAGCAGTGGTACCATTAGGTTATTCCTCATCCAGGTTAACATGAGTATGGGCAGTGTTCGTTCCAGCCCCGGGAAAAGAGACTGATCAATATCTACACGACTCTCAAATCTCTTCCCGGATCCTGGCTGCAACCCACCGGAAAATCGAATATAAAATACGACGATTTTTAGGACCGATTCTTTTATCGTTCGAAATAAGGATTAGTAAAACCGAAATGCAATAAATAATTGAGCGACCAAAGGGAAAATTCTTCGAAAATTGCGTACAAAAGGAATAAAGATTAAAAAACTGGCACGAAGATACGTACTACTGATTCGAAAAATTACTACTAATGCTCCCGATTTTCTGAGAATCTTTCCTTTTATAACGTCTCGATATTCGTTTTTGCAAAACATAATATTAGGTCCTTACATATAAAATTGGCGTTTAGTATGGGAGGAACATAAAGCCGATTTTTCTTTATTATAATATATTTATTTAATCAAAGTATGTACCATTGCTATCTATGCACTTTTGCCATCTCATAGGTAGTTCATCGATCCCTTTACTAAAAAAACCATTCGGACGGGAATCAATAAAATCTTTGAAGGCGGTTTGGACTGCCCCTTCGGAGTTGAATTTTTTCCTTTGCAAGAAGTTATCCAAATTTCGAAAAAAATGGTAATCTGTTGGGGCAAGGTCCGGAGAGTACGGTGGATGTCTTAGACATTCCAATTGAAGCTCTTCTAATTTGGTAGCCGTCTGTTGTGCAGTGTGTGGTCTAGCGTTATCATGAAGCAGCAGTGGCCTAGAGCGATTAACCAGCCTCGGTTGTTTAGCAGCTAGCTTTTCCATCATGGTTTGCAGTTGCTGACAAGAGACATCTGCCGTAATCGTCTGGCCAGATTTAAGAAAGCTGTAGTGAACGACACCAGCACTAGTCCACCAAACGCTCACAAGTAACTTTTTTGGAGTCAATTTTCGCTTGGGGCATGGTTTGGTTGGGTCGGCAGGGTTCAGCCATTGCGATGAGCGCTTCCGATTATCGTACAGGATCCATTTTTCATCACAGGTAATGATTCGATTTAAAATCCCTTCATTATTGTGCCGGTTGAGTAATGCAACGCAGCAGTCAACGCGCGTTTGTTGATTTGCTTCACTCAATTCGTGAGGTACCCACCTTTCAAGCTTTTTCACCTAATCAATTTGCTTCAGTGGATTAAAACAGTTTTATCACTAACACCGCAGCCTGTAGCTAACTCGGATGTGGTTTGCGATGGATTCCGCTTCCACAATAGCCTTCAATTCTTCATTATCAACTTTGGTCTCCGGCCGTCCACGGGGCTTGTTCTGTAGGTCGAAATTTCCAGAACGAAAACGTTGGAACCAAAAACGTACTGTGTTTTCTTTTGCGGCACCGTCGCCATACACATCATTAATCCTTCGAGCCGTTTCTGCAGTACTGGTGCCACGGTGGAACTCGTACTCGTAAATAACGCGATATTTCAAGTTTTTCATTTTGTAAACTGAGTGACGCAAAGAAAAAAACAATTGAGAAAAAAACAAATGAATTATAATTTTCAAAACACAAATACATGAGTAAATAGCTGTATAAATTTGGATTTGGAATTATTAACCAAAGAGAAGATATTTGAGATCAAATTTGCCAGTACGGCAAAATGCCAATTTCATATGTAAGGACCTAATATAAAATTACAAATATCATGTGTGTTCCAAACATTTCTTCATTCAAAATTTTCAATAATTAAAATATAAATTGGCGAGTTCTTACTCACATAAATTAATAAAGAAAAATACAATTTTATTTAATAAATAAACAAGTAGGTACACAATATAAAAACAGTTTCAATTTTGAAGACATTTTCATTATATACTGCATCACCTTTATTTTAATTATTTTTTAAATATTTTGGAGGAAACAGACAGTATGGACAGTAAGACAGTAAGTAAGTATAGACGAGAGAAGAAGACAAGTAGAATGACCCAGGAGAATTTTTTATATTTTTTATCACTTACATTTGTATATTTTCACGTGATCGTGGCTAGGGAGACAAATGAAATCATTAGAAATTAATTAGAGATTTATTAATTATCGATTAATTAATTATTAAATAAACAAAGTCACTTAACACGAATTAAAGTAAACAATATTCTTTGAATTACACTATTTCGCGGAATAAGTTACCAATGTTAAAGTTGCACCAATTTAAAAAAAAAAAATTCCCTAAGGGTCCTGATTACGTAATATAATATACATATGTATATATCGCTCGTAGAACATTCAATTCTCGCACGTAGTTTTTATCGCATTTATTTATTTCGTCACTATCGGTAATTACTTGCCCGTTTATTTCGCTGGTATCTATAGCACTGAAATTCATGACTGGTCACACCTGATCGTCGACCTACGACTCACTTTGCACCGAACGAACTGTCAAAACAAACTCCCGCCGCGGCGCGGCGTAGTCCCACTTTTTAAATACAAATGCTGATTTTTCGAACCTCCTAGATTATTTCATTACTTTCTAGGCATTTTACGAATATTGTAGATAACCCTGGATTTCTGTAGGCCGTTTTTCTATTGTATTGTGACATATTAAGTATCTCATTACATTTAATTATATAATTAAATAGTTAATCTATGGGATAGGTTCTACATTTTAAAAACATATTTATGATCAATTTTTGTTCAGAAATTCTGGCTTAATTTTTTTCCGGGTCATTTTATTGTATTTTTATTAAAACGTAGGTATGATTTTTCAATATTCGATATGACTTGAATGATAGTTTCTTCGTTTACATATGATAAGTCAAAAATATTTAAAAAAAATTCAAACGTTGCAACGTAACTCTGAAGAAACTGATTTTTTTAAATATTTTTTTTTATAATTGGCCCATATTTTGATATTCACCTGCTCCTACCCTGACTTCATGTCGCGGAGTGTTATGATACATGTAAGTACACGAATCCAACTGCTTCAACCTTCCACATCGATTTTGGGAGTCCCGTCGCGTTCTCCGTAGTGCAAGGTATCTTCACTCCACTTCTCTGGAAGAATCATCGACCAAATTCCAGAAAATAGACCGATTGAGTAAGACCGATATGGAAGCGTTTGCCCTTAGAACGGTCCTGGGTAAGCCGGGTACCATTCACTGTTCATAACTCGTTGCTTGTCCTGTTTTCAACATGAAGCCACTTTCGTCTTTCATTTTATAGTACTAGTATAATTATTTATTTTATATATATATATTTTTAATATTTAAAGCAATAACTTTGTGGTCAGACATTTTAACAAAATGTTATTTATGTTAGTATGTAACCAATAAAAATTACTTTTTTGGCAACCGGTTTTGAGACGAAACCCGTCTTTTCGTCAGGACAACCGAAAAGGAAACCGGTAAACTACAAAAAGTAGTTTTTAGTGGTTATATACTAATATAAATAACATAAATAACCTTAACCTCATTCAGATCTCATCTAAGCAATGAAGACTCTGCGAAGTTTTTTAAAATGCAGACTCTAACTTGTTGAAGAGACATACCTGACACGGTGATGTTATTTAAAATAACACATAATCTAGTTGATAGTCCGGAACTTCTTCAACGAATATCTTTCCACATTCCAACTGCAATAAAAGACACCCAACTACTTTTCATCTCCCCCTTTGTAAGACCAACTCAAAATAAAACTCTTTTGTGTAGAGATCCATAAATTCATTTAACACAAACTATCACCACATTGACATTTTCAACTCAACGCTAAGGGACATAAAACAAACAATATTTACACAACCGCACCCAAACTAATTCATACAATTTATCTTCCCTTCTACTTCTCTACCACATTCCCCTCCACCCTCTCCACTCGCTGTTAAAATAATCTTAAAAATTTCTGTTACTACGTCACACTTGTTTCAATAAATTACTATCACAGTATACTAAGAACAGTAATACGTCTTCATACAAACTGGCCGCTACCCATTAGAATGTGTGTGTGCGTGCTCGGCGCCGTGTACGCACGCACTGTGACGCACACATTGACATAGAATATGGGGGCTCA
This sequence comes from Agrypnia vestita, assembly GCA_016648135.1. NCBI lineage: Eukaryota > Metazoa > Arthropoda > Insecta > Trichoptera > Phryganeidae > Agrypnia > Agrypnia vestita. The sequence continues at coordinate 39,430 of JADDOH010000909.1, read as the reverse complement.
AGGCGGCGGCAGTAAGGGCCGTGCCTTCGGTGCCATTCGCGCTCGCAGCCGCCGCTTTAGAAAAAAAATGCGCTTCCTGAAAAAAATGCATTTTTTTATGTTTGTGGTGCTTTACTAAAAAGGATTATTATCACAAAGACTCTGAGTTTTTAAAAGTCTACGTTGATGTTAATTAGCGTTCTTGCAATTTAAGTGCAGAAACTAGGTATACTAATTACAGAAATTTTCGGGTTTCGTGTCTATCTGTGTCGGATTCTAAGATGCTACGAGTAAAGTGACAACCCTAGCGGCAACGCAAGGCTAATAACTCGCCGACAGGCTGGAGATAAAATACTTTTATGGGTATACTGTGTTACTACAGTCAGTGGAAAATTTGTAATTGGAATAATTTATAATCCATTATTTTATATTTGTTAATATATAGATCTGCTGTTAATTTTCCCTAAAATAAATAAATAAAATAAAATAATAATAAAACACGTTTTTTATTATTTCTTATTTTTATTTTCTTCCTAACACTAACGAGTTATGGACAGACATACATTCGAAATTAGGATAGTCGATGACTTATTTTATATCCCGCTCGCGCGCACTTTCCCACTCTCCCACGGGACGGCGATCCAGGATTGCGTGGCCCATCGACGCCAATAAAACCGTCGATCGTTAATCACTTCCCATTGGTCGGCCTCTCCGTCGCGTCAGCTCGGGAAGGAAATAATTTTTCCTAATCATTTGTTCGTTTTTTCATACAAATTAAATTAATACATCTCATAAAAATAAAAATAAATTCGCGGACCGAGTGAGCGCGGTATCGGCGTACTTCAAATTAGATTTATTTTTGATTGACGCTTTCGAGATGTGGTGCTGGACAGTGTTGCCCAGTATTTTGTTTTTTGTAAGATTAATTTCCATATTTTTTATTATTTTTTTATTTAAAGAAACAAAATCACGATACAGTAAATTTTTAAATGTATAACAATATTAGTTTCATTTTCTTTTTGTTGTTACTGCCCCATGAAATATTTATTTAGTTCCATATTACATATGGATTAAAAGGCACGTGCATGAATTTACAATTAAAAGTATATGGTCGTATGCAGGGTATCTCTTAGCAAGTGGCAACAAATATTGGAGAATTTTCCCCATTCAATTTTCAATAGAAAATACTCTTTGCACTTTGGGTGAAATTTTAACAGTTTCGGAGATAAATGATATGATGATTTTTTAATTAAGATTAATTGTGGGGTATAAAAGGAAAGGCAGCAATATTAAAAAAAATTGATACAGTCATCGAGGATTACTCTTTTCTCCGCGATGGTTGACTCGGTTATCAGTTATGGCGTGAGCAGTTATGGTCTTACCTATAACATACAGATAAAATCAAACAGTTACAATTAAGATTCCTAAAACTTATAGTAGATAATAGAACTAAATGTATGTACAAGGATGATTATAATAAATCATTCAAAGTATGCAAAATATTACCAATTGACCAAAAAGTAAAATATAATATAATTCTAGAAGAAATGATAAATAATATTAATATACACGCTGACACGCACCGTAACTATGCAACCAGATCGACAGGACGAACAATGAGAATACCATTGAAAGATTTGGCAGATACTTCGTGGTGCAACATTATAATTTAAAATATGTTTTACTTTACTTGTAATACACACACAATATGAGTTATTAAATTACAACTATAGTTTCGAGAAGAGCAGTCCCTCTCATCATCAGGTATAGTTAATAACTATAGTATGGTTATTATACCTGATGATGAGAGGGACTGCTCCTCCCGAAACTATAGTTGTAATTTAATAACTCATATTGTGTGTGTATTACAAAGTAAAGTAAAACATATTTTAAATTTAAATGAGAATACCAATCACTAACAACCTGTATGGCGAAAGAAAAAGAGATTATATTGTGCCAAGAATCTTTAATAAATTAGATAAAAAATTCTTTGAGATGTTGCAAGACAAAAAAACTCCATTGGCTTCAAAAAAGTACAAGCAAAAAGAATATATATTAAAGCTATGTACCTAATCTTACATTAATTTATAATTACATATCATGTATCACTTGTAAAAAAACATGCAACACTCGATAATGACCCACACTCGATAATAACCTCCTATCTTCATTATAAAATAAAAATGATTGTCAAATATTGAAGGCAACCATGCCGTAAAACTGCTGTGCAGCTTGGCATATGTATAATGTAATAGATATCAAAAAATTAATAAATATATAAAAAAAATGTATATATATATATATATATATATATATATATTATGTACTGAATTTCCGATTTTATAGAAAACATAGCCTAGAACATTTATATGATTTTGGAAGGGATAGATACATAAAATCTAGAATTCAGTACATTTTAAAATAGTAACCCTCGGTGACTACATTAAAATTATATTTTTTATTTTGCTTGCTGCCTTTGCTTGCTTGCTGCTTGCTTGCGGATATTGCTTGCTGCTTTTGCTTATATCCCACAATTATAGATATATGGAGAAGCATTTACGAATATCTTTATTGGGAAAATCTTTATGTCCATATCCATCTTGGTGTTATTTCTGCCCACCATCTAAGCATTCGCATTTTTGCATTGACCTTATTTCACATATTTGGAACAATTACGATACCGCCACACATGGCTTTACGCCATACCTGTGTCGTTATAATGAAACATATATATATAGATGTCGCCGCTAATAAATGTAACATATATTTTTTATTTTTTGACTGCAGTGTGAAGCAATATTCTTTTAAATAAATAAATAATAAATGTATTTTTTTCGATATTTTTAAAATTTTCGGTAAAACATTGAACTATCACTTCAGTTATATAAAAAATTCATTCGCTTTGATACAAGTCAAATAAATAAATTAAAACCTCGCTCAAATTTAAAAATGTTTTTATTCTAAGGTTTTTGTTTTTTTATTTTATTTGACTTGTATTAAAGCAAATGTAAATGAAATTTTAAATATTCTATATAGGTTATTGTAGTGATACTCCAACGTTTTACTGAAAATAAGTTGAAGTGAAAATAAATTTTGAAAAAAAATCTAAAGAATATTTTGTATTCAAAATTGAATGTAAAAATCTCTCCCAGCACCACCCTGTATAACAATAATCATTAAAAAATTCATAACAATCATATTTGCCTTTTAATTGAAACTAGCTGTGACCTGTCAAAAATGTACTTTTACATGTCGGTTCCAAAAAAAGAGTAAAAAAAAAGAAACAATGAAAAAAATAATAAAAAATAAGAATAATAAAAATTACGAAGAAGTTACGGATGTTACACGAAGTTACGACGGATGGATGGACCAACAACGAAATTATTATAATTGGGATTCCTTTATTTTAACTATAATATTTTGTAATACCTTTGAACATTTGAATTGTTTAAGGTACAAAGTCCTTTGTACAATTGTGTGAAATATTTTTGTTTTTCTTTTCCTGTTGCCACTTCTTGTATCGCATACTTTTACTTTTTATTTTACCGATTGATTTACTCGTTATTAACAAAATAAATAAACATTTTATTATATATGTCTTTAAAATGGTACAAATATGGCGCTGTAGTTTGAGGACTAGTACAAAAACCCTCGACAAACATTGAGAAAATTATTTCTGCTAATCAAAAAGCACTCCAAATTTACTGTAATACTAACGGAGCAAGTAAAACTCCTTGAAATGCGCGAGAGATCCTGTCAATAGGCAATTGAATGCAATTCTATCTTATGAAAGGGACATCGATCAGTTCACGACAAAAGGCTCGATGAATCCATTTTTCCCTTAATCCTTATTTTACCTTTTGAGGTTTTGCAAGATCGAATGGGATTTGCAGGTCGAAGAATTGTGGAAGAGATCACTAAATTGATCGATGATCCGGGAACAATTGGATGCGATGAAGTGGGACTTCAATGGTGGATGTTTGGTTTAGCCCTTTTGCAGTGTTGTGGGAGTTTTTTGCACAATGGGAATTTATTGCAGAGTATTGTTAGGTATAAAAGATATTCTTCTTGATCTATTTCACGGTATAAATGGCTACAAATAACAACTTCTGTATATATTGTATCTTTTACAACATTAAACAAACAGACGTGATGTCCTTTCAAGGTTTTTAAGGGTGGGATGCGAATCTAGGTACGATAAAAAATGTTTTCTCGCTATTAAGGTTTGGCAACTCAACATAATTTATCAAATAAATAATACCTTAATGATAAAATGAATTAAAAAAAATATTTTTTTATTTGTTTGTATCTACTTATATTCATGAATATAACACGAAACACGTACATGTTTCGGAAAAACCTTTTCATCGTCAAGGTGTTTTATAAATGTCAAAATATCATAAATTATTTGAAAAATTTTTTAAAAATATTATTGCTGAAGTTCTTGACTTCACAAAATGATTGGATTTTTTTTTAGAATTGGACTAGTAGTTAACTTTCAAATAATGTAGAAAAACAAAAAACAAAATACATCATTCATTTTGATATTTTGACACGTATAAAACAACCTGACTATAGAAAAGTTTTTCCGAAACATGTAGGTGTAATTAATGAATATAAAGTAGATACAAACAAATAATAAAATCATTTTTTTTAACTCAACCTAATGAAAAAAAAATTTTAATACTCATTATTCGCAATTTTTTAAGTAATTTCAGACAGAAGCCATGAATAGAGTTTCCATAAAACCTTTTTTACAATATTTAAATTATAATTTATCAAAAAATAAGAGAATTTCTTTAATAGAATGTTATATTCAATAATTCTCCAGAAAATGCCTGTTCCTCCAGGCCAGTTCCAGAAACAAGATCGCCGTCTAAGATAGCGTATAGATATTTAATGTATTAGTATTGATAGAGGAATTATAATATTATTAATATAATATAAATACATTTTTTGAACCCCGATCATTATTCCTCGCTTGACATTCTATGACCAATTTCCATTACAGGTAGATAACGAAAAAAAACTATGATTGACGTTTGCGAAATCAAAATCAGGTGAAACTAATTTCTTTTCGAATTCTAATGTCAAAAAAAACATCCATATAACCTATCTTCTACCTGTCCGTCAGCGTAGGGATTTGCGTTATTTTTGCGAAATTCACAAAAAATAGGGTGTGAGCTAATCGCAAAAGCCAACCGTGAATGATTCTGTTGGAAGCATTGAATTATTCGAAAAATTTGTGGACCTTAGAAATACTTTATTTAATACTAACCTAATACCCGTCAAAAATGGAGAACTTTTTATGGTGAAAATACTAAAAAATAAATTAATTAGTTACTGAGTAATTTGTGTATTAAGAATATATAGAAATGTGTAAAAAATATTTTTTACATTAAACACACGTTATTTCTGTTAATCAAAATGACCTTAGATTGCTGAAATTTTACTTAATTTGCTTCAGTTTTCATAAAATGCCAATTAAATTTAACTTCCACAATGAAACAATTAAAATTATCGCAGAATCGTTGTTTGTTTGTTACACTGTTACGTACAGGATTACGTTTTTTTTGCTTTTAATACCTTATTAATTTACACCTCATCATTATTTGTGACATGTGGTAGCATTAATGCCGGACATTGTTAAATCGAGAATATTGCTGATTTGTATATTTTTATATCTCATTATGAAGAGGTATAAAATAATGAGGTGTTAACATGTAAAAAAAAAGCATAATTTACTATCTAACAACGTCCGTCACTAACGCTACCAGAAGTCGCAAATAATAATGAGGTATTTTTATACCTATGTATAGCAATAAAAAAAAGAACATCCGTCACTAATACGCTACAGCGTATAACTCGCAGCTGAAATTTAATGTATGGTAAAGGCACGTCATTTTTGACGCGTTATAACTAGTTTGTGTAATAGATTAGCTGTAACCCGTAAAAAATATGTGTCCTAAATGATCAACTTATGTTTGGAAGAAGAAAAGTATCCGGATAAACTGAAAATATCGATCATAAGACCAATATTTAAAAATGGTGACAATTCAGATACAACAAACTACAGACCGATAGCATTACTATCAAGCAGTAATAAAATTGTTGAAAGAGTTATAGTTAACAAAATCACATCTTACTTAGACTAAAATAAAATTATCCATCCAATGCAACACGGATTTCAAAAACAAAAAATTACAACGACTCTCCTTGCAAAATTTACCAATGAAATTAACAGTTATTTAAATGACAAAAAACATATCGTTGCACTGTTCGTTGATTTCAAAAGAGCTTTTGACACGCTGGACCATGACACTCTACTCACGGCGATGAAAGAGAGCGGGTTAAGAGGACCAGTTAACAAATGGTTCTCTGAACACCTGAGATCAAGAAAGTTTTCAGTTAAGATAGCAAATAAACAAAGTGCACTAAAAGATATAAAATATGGAGTGCCAACAGGATCGATAACGGGACCTATGTGCTATATTATGCATGTAAATAGCCTGGCCAATGTAATAAAATACTGTAAAAAATTTATGTTTGCAGACGACACATGCATCCTATATGCTGACAATTGTGCGAAAACAATAGAAAACAACATCCAAAGTGACTTGACCAATATAATAAAATGGGCACATGACAACGGAATCATACTAATTGTTAAAAAAACTCAGTATTTACATATCCGGTCCCCGCGAGCCACACCAAAAAATTTTCAAATTAATCTGATTGGTGGAACAATATACTTATTTAGGTTTAATAGTTGATAAACACTTTAATTGGAAACAACATATTGATAATATTTGTAAAAACTGAGATCCACGCTAAGTGCATTTCACATGCTATGTAGCTCTCGGGGCACACTGTACTCTCTTTACTTCGCGATGGTTGACTCGGTTATCAGTTATGGCGTCAGCAGTTATGGTCTTACCCATAAAACATACATTGATAAAATCAAACAGTTACAATTAAAATTCCTAAAACTTATGGTAGATAATAGAAATAAATGTATGTACAAGGATGATTATAATAAATTATTCAAAGTATGCAAAATATTACCAATTGACCAAAAAGTAAAATATAATATAATACTAGAAGAAATGATAAATAATATTAATATACACACTGACACGCACCATAACTATGCAACCAGATCGACAGGACGAACAATGAGAATACCAATCACTAACAACGTGTATGGCGAAAGGAAAAGAAAATATATTGTGCCAAGAATCTTTAATAAATTAGATAAAAAATTCTTTGAGATGATGCAAGACAAAAAAACTCCATTGGCTTCAAAAATGTACAAGCTAAAAGAATATATATTAAAGCTATGTACCTAATCTTACATTAATCTATAATTACATATCATGTATCATTTTGTAAAAAAACATGCGACACTCGATAATGACCTACACTCGATAATAACCTCCTATCTTCATTATAAAATAAAAATGATTGTCAAATATTGAAGGCAACCATGCCGTAAAACTGCTGTGCAGCTTGGCATATGTTTAATGTAATAAATATCAAAAAAATTAATAAATAAAAAAAAATATATATATATATTTATAATATAATTTTGACGGTCCACGGAGAGGCGACCGTCGCAACATGCGTAAAGCGGCCGATTCGGTTTAGCTGGCCCGGGGTTCAATTCCCATTTCTGGCCGTTTAATTTTGCTTTTTTCAGCCGTCACTTCGAACGAAATTACTGACGTTACACGAAGTTGCGGTGACAAGACAGGCAGACAGACGGACGGACGGACAGACGGACAGACAACGAAATTATTGTGTTTGATATTCATCACGTTAAAATAGATGCTTGAAATCGATATATGTTTAAAAAACTGAAAAAAATATGAAAAAGAATAAGTAGAAGAAGGAGAAGAAAAAGAAGAAGACACTTTATGTCATTATTATGTTTACATGTTATTATTATTTTTTTTACACTATATATTCTGTTAAATTCTGTTAATGTACACTCAACCTATATGTTGTAAAAGGCATACAGGGCGTTAATTAATTAATAAATAAATAAAAATAAAATAATTCAAGTTATTTATTTACCTACTCATGAATTTACATCTGTACTCCATCTCTATAAACGAGTTTCCAACTTTCATAGAGAAGCATGAAAAATATATTGACATATTTTGAATGTTTCATTATTTCACTTTACGTAAAAATAACTAATAAATAATAATAATAAAAAAATAATAAAATTTTTCAATTTGTACCTTTTTTAAATGTGCCGTTAAACATTTACAAAGTGAAAGAATTAAACTTAATTTTTAAACTTTGTCGAAATACTAGCATCGTTACTGTTCGAAATAAAAAATAGGTATTTTAAATCCAACACTGCATTCGTAGACCAGGTTAGTTTGACCTACGAAGGGAAGTTTCTTTCACCGGCCACCAGGACCTAAGATACCTGGGGGCTGTCGGCCAGACCGGAGCCTGAGCGGAAGGCTGCGTCGAGGAAATTCACCCCGGATATAAGATTGCCAGGGGAGGGTTGGTTCCGGCGGAAGCTGACATTTACTGCCATAGTGTTTTGAATTTAATATCTTTCGAATTATAATGGACACTCTGTTTAGATTACTTATTTATGAAGTGAATTTTTTTAGAAATGCGGGGATAAATTCAAACGGTTAAAGATTACATCACATGGTTAGGCGTATTTTTTTAGTGAGGTATGTTTTTACTTCCATTCTTTTAACTCGTGGCGTCTGTTTGCTTGCCGGCTTTCACAACTTTGGATCGATTTTTAACCTTTTCCCGTGATCCAATCGAGCTGAAACTTGGCAAGTAGACTCGTGGCGAGGATTAAGAAGACCTATCAAATTTTCGTTAAAAAAAATAATAATCATAGTATCATTTCAATTTTTAAAAATTTTAATAGTTTTTTCAAATTGGAATCATTACAAAAGTTTGATTAGCAACGGCGCTGCGGCCCGATAACGTCGCGGAATAATCTAATTCACAATTTCGAAAATCTAAATTGACTGATAAATATTTATAGAATTTAATCTTCAAAGTATGAAGTGTCTTATCAAAGCTCAAAACATCAGACATTTTAGAAATATATTAAATTACTGTAAGTTTAGTGTTATGTTATATGTTTTAATTCGGCTTTAATTGTTGTTATATTTTACAAAGAAAGGGAGTATAATAAAATCTTTGTTTATATGGGTTACATTTTTAAGTCTTTTTTTAGACCAGTTTTTATGGGTTAGTTTTTTTTTTTAATTTCAATTTATTTTTATTTTTTTATATAACATTTACATTACAAACGCAAAATTTAATTCATAAATGTTATAAATAAGTTAGAATTATATAAGCGTATATAAACAAGCAAATATTAAACATTATAAATCATTCACATCAAAGGTGTAGGAGAATCCTGCTTCGGAATACCCTCTCAGAGACATGGAACAGATCGATATCCAGAGTAATATTGTTCAGCATAGCGGTAGCTCTTCCAACAGGCATAACCATCGGCAGGTTGGTCCTGTATATTGGAATGTGAAACAATCTATGCTGACGCTGTCTTAGGTAATTATCGGGAACATACCTACAAACCAAAGCTCCGCATAACTTCAGGATTATCGATCATACCGCGCAACAATGGATAAAAATGCGTAATCAGATACACATTCCTTCTAGTCTCTTAACTGTTGTAGCCAAGCATACCCTGGAGGAACTCGTTGGGTAAAGCCAAAGATAATGCCCGTACTCTCTCATGTAGAGATGTCTTAGAAACTTTTCTTATATCTTAGAAATAAAAAGGTAAAACGCAGAAAAAATAGCTATGCTGTACAACCCTCCTATAGATTTTTTCGGACGGAATTTTTGCGGATACGATATATTTCCGGACACTAATAATCCCGAACACTATTTTTTCCGGATAGGGTAAAGATCTGATCATTTCAGATTTTTTTGATTAGAATGATAGGTTAGGTTGGGTTAAATTGATTGAACTTGCAATAAAGATAAATCATGTTTTTTTATCGCATCCATCCATCAACTAGTTAAAAATATTACAAGAATAATCAAATCACAAAATCTGCTTTTTTGAAAATTTGTGTTTTTTAGAAATATTGATTCATTGGATTTAATTGAAATTAATCAAAAATTACTCTAGAGTTAAAAATATAACAATCCAAATGATCACCTTAAATAAATTTAAATATAACATCGCAAATATTTTTTTGTTAGAAATTATCAATGTCCGCTAAATCACTGAACCGAATAGCCTTCTGCTTTTGTTCCTCTTTTACCAGTTCCAAGCTTCACTTCACGTCAGTGATGGCACCCGAATTCTATAGTGCACTGCTAGGCTGGCCTGGATTGAATAATTTTTTTATTTAATTTTCTGGCGTGTCACCAATTATTGCCAACCAAGAATCAAAAAACCTGTCCTTATAACTTAATACTGGCATTCATACATATAGTTTATTTACATAAGCATACTCATATATATCCATTACTGCAAGTAGAGAATTTTCAATAGGCATGATGACAGACTTTGAAATAACATTCTATATTGCAGGTCACGTCTACTATTACCGAAAATAACATTATTTCAGTAATAAACTAAGTTTTTACGCAAATAATTGCATTTTCATCTACATATTTTTAATTTCGCGCAAAAACGCCCGCAGCTGTCATTTCGTCTACGTGACGTCAAGCCTCAGTAAACATTGCATCGCGTCTATGGCAACGGTTCAAAGACACGGTGATGGGTACTGAGGCGTGACGTCATTTGCTCTGACCGGTGTTTCAGTTAAAATGGCGGATTGACAATTTTATACTTTTATTTTACTAAAAATCTTATTAATCTCAATAAAACTGGATCATTTTTTTGAATCCTTTCAAAATATTTTCTTCTCCAATCTCCGATATCTTTAATTTTTTAATACTGTCATCGTGCCTATTGAAAACAATTTACTTTTAAGAAATTTATCAGATCTTTTAAATGCATATCGGCAATCTGCAAGCTATAACTGAATACTTGTCGGGAAAGGGACTTTGGAAGAATCGAATAGTTTCCATTAGAAATTCTAATAATTCTATAATTTATATCATTAGAAGACTCTAATGATATAAATTATAAATCTTAATTTAATAAGGGGAAAATAAAGACATATAATACTGCGACTCCCCAAAAAATACCCTTGTATTTTTGGTTATCGAGTTTCTAATTCTTCCAAGCAAAGATGTTTTTTTATGCAATTTTCTTCACAATATTGGCAGGATAGTGTCTCGCGGAAAAATGAATATTGGTACATTCTATAAATTGACATGACGCTCATGCGCATGCGCAGTATCGAACGGTATCCCCAAGAAAATATGGAAGTACTTTAAGATTTGGAGGCATGGATCGACCATCGAAGGCTTTCGAGTCTTTGAAGGAGGAATTTTCGCGTGGTCACCAATTTAAAGAAGATAATTTAATTAGGTGAAAAGCATTAATTTTGTTGCTTCTACGTGAGTTTAATAATTTTTCCACTATTCTTTCCAACCCCGGGAAAAATAAACTGATCAATCTAGGCGAATATCAAATCTCTTCCCGGTGTGACCAGCTGGGAGCCACCGATTCTTTTAAGCGTTCGAAACTAAGACTGAAAACACGAAATGACTCTAATTCAGGCGAAAAAAGAAAATTTTTCGAAAAATAGCTTTATCAAAAGAAGGTACTTCTTACCTATATAATTACAGGCATGCGATCACTTTGAAAAAACGTTTCGAAAGAGAACTATTTTTCCAAAAATTTTCCTTTTATACAATGCGATATTTATTTTTTCAAAACAAAAAATACAAAGTTATAATTTAACATGTTCCAAATATTTCTTCAATCACATTTTTCGGTAGATAAATTGTCGAGTTTTTACTCGCGTGAAATAATAAAGAAAACACAGCATTTTTATTAATCCATAAACAAATATACACAAAATATAAAATAATTTCAATCTTTAATTGTATATTAAATTGCCAAATCATTCGATAGATATTTTGGAGGAAACAACCACGCTAATATTAGCTTTACTTATTTATCTGTCTAGACGGAATCTTATAATCGGTAATTTATCCGCTTCACCAATGAAACACTAATCAAAGTTTTGATGGGAAATTAGTTAATGAGCTCACCCAAAGATGGCGCTAGTTTTCTACCGAATGTATCGTATCTACTAATCTATGTACGCTAGTTAATATTAAGATTAAAAAGGAGAAAATTATACACGATTTTTTTTTAAAACCATGCTCATATTTAAATGTACAATAATAAGTAAAAAATAAATTTTCAGACAACATTTTTTTGCTTTACTCATCAAATAAAAGCGTGGGCGCTTTCCCTCCATCAAAAATAGAATTCTGTAATCTTTGTCAATATCGTAAGCGCCCACCTTTTATTTGGAGAGTGAAGCAAAATATTTGTGTCCGAAAACTTATTTTTTACTTTTTATTACATTTAAATATGAACAAAGTTTTATTAATATTATTAATATCATTAACAAGAATATGTTTTAATTATATAGATAAATAATATTAATTATATAGATAAATAATATTAGCCTTGCTACCTCTATGTGAGTTTAATAATATTTTTTTCACTACTTAAATTTCGAGAGAAACAAAATCTCTCATCGACAGGTCGAGTTTTAAAATGACCACTTTTGAATATAGAATTTTTATATTTAATAGATTTAAAATATGATCCCATCGCAGATTATAATTTTTTTTACAGTTGAATTAAATCCCTTCTGTAGGCGATGAGACCGGGACACAGCGGAAGTATATCTCCCCTCACATATATTTAAGATTTACGACACATTATTTATAATGCAGTTTAAGTATTTATTATTGTATAAATAAATTTCCTAGTAGGTAAACAATTTCATTTCATTCCTACAATACGAGAGGAAGCGACAACATAAGACTACCAAAGAAAAGGAAAAACACCTCACAAAATTATGATGTTTAAAGGTATAAAAATCTTCGATAGCCTGCCAAAAGGAAATTCAAAACATGGAGAATATAAGGAGGTTTAAACTGGAGTGCAAAAATTTTATTATAAAAACTTTAAAATGAATAGATGGAATGCAATATATCTAAGTGAAATCATATATTAGCCCACACAACATTATATGGAACTAAATAATTAAGATAAATACATAAATAAACAAAATGTATTTTGTACAATAGACATTTTTTTTTTAATTTCATGTAAAAACGTAATATATTCACAAACACGTTATACTTTTCAAGTATTTTTGAGTTTTTAGTCTAATCATTTCATTATTATTATTATTATTTATTTTTTCTCCCTTTATATTAACTCGTAGCGTCTCCTTGCTTGCCGTCAACAAAAACTTTCGATCGATTTTTGACCCTTTTTCCGTGATCCAATCGAGTTGAAACTTGGCAAGTAGACTCGTGGCGACGATCAAGAAGATCTATCAAATTTTCGTTAAAAAAAATAAAATAATTATAGTATAATTTCGGATTTTTAGAAATTTTATTGGTTTTTTCAAATTGGAATCATTTGAAAAGTTTGATTACGGCGGCCCGATAACGTCGCGGGATATTTTCTAAATTTGAATTACTCCGTTTTATGCATAATAGGTACTTCACTACGAACGTCAAAAATCTAAATTGACTGACAAATGTTTTTAGAATTTAATATTCAAAGCATGAAGCGTCTTATGAAAGCTCAAAACATCAACAAAACAAAAGAAATATATTAAATTCCTGTAAGTTTACTGTTATGTTATATGTTTTAATTCGTCTTTAATTGTTGTTGTATTTTACAAAGAAAGGGAGTATAGTAATAACTTGGTTTTTATGGGTTACTTTTTTTTCAATAATAATACATAGTAAACGATTATCCTAAGTTTATTACAGTTATTGCTAAATTAATGTTTTAAAAAACACTATTTTTGTATAATATTTTATTTTTTGTGTGTTTTTTTCAAATCTTTTTAGATAGTGGATAACTGATGACTGATAAAAAACGTAAGAGAATATATGAGAAAAATTGTGAAATTTGCTCACTCTGCCGGACGATCGCTTTAACCGATTTTTTTTAAATTTTGCACATCTTACTAATAAAATTTAAGATTTTTGGGTTACTTTTTTTTAAAATCATTTACTAATTGTTTCAAAATTTACGAATTCTTAGTAATATAAATAAACAAATCAGACGTATAACGTCAGAGGCCACACCGTACATCCCGCCATTTAACCAGTCAGCAGGGCGCGGAGCTTCCAACCCCTGGCCGCCTGTGGGGTGGTACCTAGAGGGCGCGGACCAGATCCGACGCTCGGGGGGATGCATTAAATCTTCGATTCCTCTGCGGGATTTTTCTCAGTCGATATGTTCATCAAACTTTGAGAAAAACCTTTCGCTAAGGGTGGAAGGAAGATGGCGGGCGGGGGATGGTAGACGGGCGACACCGCCCCCGAGATATTCTGGTGCGACAATTTCATGTAAAGGCTATAAAGCAAAGGCAGAAAAATCCAGAAAATAAATAAATGTTTTGATTACTAATTTAAAATGTGCTGAATCCTAGATTTTATGTATCCATCCCTTCCAAAAACGTGTTTCCTATAAGTATACAGCCTATATTTTCTATAAAATCTCGAATTCAGCGCTTTATAAATTAGTAATCCTCGATGACTGAATTAATTTTTTTTGGATATTGCTGCCTTTGCTTTTTTACCCCACATGCGTATATTATTTATCTATTTTTGTTTTGTTCCTGCAGTATATACTAATTCCAATTATAATATTCATTAAAAAAGTAACCCATCAAAACCAAGTTTTTATTATACTCCCTTTCTTTGTAAAATATAACAACAATTAAAGACGAATTAAAACATAACGTAACACTGAACTTACAATAATTTAATATATTTCTAAAATGGCACATGTTTTAAGCTTTGATAAGTCACTTCATGCTTTGTGTAGTGAAGTACCTATTATGCATACCGACGGAGTAATTCAAATTTAGAAAATATTCCGCGACGTTATCGGGTCGCCGCTTCGTTGCTAGAAATCAAACTATTATAATGATTCCAATTTAAAAAACCAATAAAATTTCTAAAAATCCAAAATTATATTATAATTATTATTATTTTTTAACGAAAATTTGATAGATCTTCTTGATCGTTGCCACGAGTCTGCTTGCAAAGTTTCAGCTCGATTGGATCACGGGAAAAGGGTCAAAAATCGATCCAAAGTTTTTTCGACGGCAAGCCGGCAAGCAAGCAAGCAGACGAGCCACGAGTTAATATTAAGGGAGTAAAAATAAAGAAAATTTGTTTCCGGGACAATGAGGGCCAATTCGTGTAGTCCGCTGTACAGCCACATATAATTAGCGGGGTCGCACATTGGCCTTTAAGCATTAAAAAATGCCAACCAGGCGGTGAATAAGAGGACCGACGTAGGAGCTATAGCCTATAAAACGGTCCTGGGTAAGCGATGCTCTCATGTCTAAGAACACAATTTTGTTTTTTTTCCAACAAATTTCGTCACTAACATAAGGGGGGGTAACGTTAATTCGTACAAAAAAGGCATGTTTTTGTGAATTTTTTGTGACAACACAGTTAAAATCTCTTTATTAAAATCAATAGTTAATTAAAGTATGACATTTGAAGAATATTGTGTAAAATTTTCAAGACGAAATATTTAAAAATACGGCAATGGCAGCAATTATTCGGACGTGTCCCGGAAAAAAGTAGAATTGCGGTGTCCATCATAACTTGGTGCTAGATCATCTGAAATCAAATAATCAAAATTCATTCGATAGATAATAGGTTTTCCCAGGTAACGCTGGGAGGGTTTTTTGAAATTTCAAATTTTCAATTTTTTGGAACACTTTGAAGGGAAAACGCGATTTTTTGCGAAAAATATCGACTAATTTGTTATTAAAAAATAAAAATTAATAATAAATTTGAAAAAATCTCGACAGCGTTACCTTGTAAATTATGTACAGAAATAGTGTTCAAAATTTCAAAAGGATCGGTGCAGTAGTTTTGAAGTTATGATGGACACCGTCTTTGAAAACGTGAGATGTGGGGAAAACGTTTTAAAGCTTTGCACATTGTAAAATTCAAAATAAAACTCAACACTTATTTTATACTTACACATAATCGTCGATGCCATGTTCACACAGCTAGGAGCTTTAGTCATCAGCATCTTTTTGTCCTTGTCTAAGCAAAACTCTTCTAATACAATAGCACGTCCGGTAGTCCTCAGGTGAGCGCGTCTGATATCGCTCTGATATCGCTCAAATGTTCACAATTTCGTCAATTTTGCTCCGATTGACTTGAAATTTTGACACAATATTGTTGCGATGTTATACATTCATTTAAAAAATTAAAAATAAAATGCAAAAAAAAAAATTTAAAAACCTTACCCCCCCCCCCCCTTAAGCAAATAATGATGAGGTAGGCAGATAAAGCAAAAAATGCGCAATTTTACATAATAATCTTTAAGTAATAATGACCATCTCTAACGTTAAGCAAGATGGCGCTTTCTCACAGTTTCAACTCGCGGCCGAAAAATATAGTAAGAGTAGGAATATCATTTTTGACGGGTTGCGGCCATTATTATTATCATAACTAAACATATTTATGCTATGTATTTTATGTATTTTTCGTAAACGTACGAATACGGGCATGATTATTCAAACTTCGAATCATTCCATGTTTTAAAAATATTCGATCCTCCACTCAATGATTCAATGCCGAGTAAATAAATATACCAATTTTTTCAATGGAATTAAAAATAATAGGTATATCAAACAGCAATCCCAAATAGACAACGAAATTATTAGATATAGGTACTAATAATTTAGTTTTCTATTCGTCCGCTTGTCCGTCCGTCCGACTGCCCGTTCGTCCATCCGTCGTAACTCCGTAACGTCCGTAACTTCTTTGTAGTATTTTTTCCGTTTTTTTAACGTCCGTAACTTCCTAAAAATTTAATGAATTTTTTTTCCTTACTTTTTTTTTCTTTTTTCTTTTTCTTTTTTCATTAAATATTAAATAAAAAATAAACATTTTTTCTTTAGGAACCGACATGTAAAAGTACTGTCATTTTTTAAAGGTTACAGCTAGTGAATAAATAAATTGCGTTCCTGATTTTATTGACAGAATATTGGCAGCATTACAATATTATAGGTACATAACAGTCAAGATACAGAAATAGCAATATTGCTTAGTTCAGAATACGCCAGAAAGTCTATTGTAGGGCATTAAATTTTGCAAGCATAATAACATTCTTCCGCCGTGACCCGATCCCCCCTCGTAAAGAAGGAGTTTAGTTCATCTCTGTAGAATTTTATACTCTACTGAAAAAGCAGAACTCTCGCTTGCTGGCTAGAACAACAAGAACCTCGATTATTTTTATCTTTCACTCGACAACCAGGTGCATGTTTATATACATTTAAAAATGAAAAAAAAAAATACCGTTAATAGACGTTTCGTTGCTACCTACCCTTGCGACAGTTTCACCCTTTACGGAGGCAGGTAATGGGTATGCAGATTTATGCAATGGATCTATCTCGTTTCGGTGGCCCGGCCCTTAATGCGAGACCGCTGTAGGCCGCGGGCGCGGGGTGGTTCCGGGCGGAGGGTATAGCTATCGTACAAGGGCGGAAGGGTGAATACACCCTACATGCAAATATGCACGCAGTACTCACATACAGGGGCGAATATACACGTGGATAATCTGGGTAGTTCTTTTTGATGTGTAACATCTTTCCTCTCACTTTCGAGCAATCTGTGGCAGTGATTTTGTGAAAAAGGACGGAAATGCGTAACAGGAAATAAGACGCCGGGGAAGCGCGCGCAATTATATTTGACCAACGAGCGCCCGCAGAGCGCGCGCGATGGAAAGAAATCATCGGTGGCTGGGTCATGTGGAGAGAATGACCGAGCATCGAGCACCAAAGTCCCCGCTGAACTCAAGGCCGATAGGGCGAAGGAGCTTAGGAAGGCCAAAATTAAGATGGAGCGACAACGTCCTCAAAGACATTTCTGCCTTGGAGCTTTTGAACTGAAGAGAGCTGCCACTAAACCGAGATTAGTGGAGGAAGATTCTCGAGGGGTTGTAGAGCCAAGAGTGAATAAAATTATTAAAGTAAAAAAAATTGAACAAATTAAGCCAGGACTTTTGTCACCAATCCGCTTCTGTGTATCTACCTTAAATCCTACCTACAAATATAATGCGTGTATTTTGGGAGTGTATATAAGTAACTATAGACCGAATACGTATGTGTAACTACGTATAATATACTAGTTCAATACATATTGGGCTCAAAATGTTGCATTCATCAAACCAAATTTAACCGTTTTTCGATAATCGTCGATTAAATAAAATGAATTACATAGAAGAAACGGAGCTGCAGCCGGCGTTTTCAAATCTATGTATCTACAGGCCCACCCTAATACATGGCCATCAAATTTGGATCCTGACAGAGAGAGTGAGAGCGAGGATCCAGACTGCCGAGATGAGTTTTCTAAGGGGGGTAGCGGGAGTCACACTGATGAACAGAGTGAGAAGTTCTGACATAAGGCACACACTCGGCATGGAGCCCCTACTCCTGCACATAGAATAATCACAAATGAGGTGGCTTGGACATGTGTTAAGAATGCCAGAGGAACGAATACCAAGAAGAAGACGGCCGGTGAGTCGCCCCAGATTAAGCTAGGAAAAGCAACAAAAAATGTATACGAAAACAGAATGGGTCTAGACTCTAGACTGATTGACTCACGCAGAAGAAGCGCAAGACAGGGGAGGATGGAAACGCCTTGTCGAGTCTTTGGGCCCCCGACCCTACTAGGACAAGGGGATGAAGATATCGATGATGATGTTAACTTGATTTAAGAGGCAATACCATTTTTTTTTAATCCTTTATATAGAAATCTTGGAAGTGAAAATGAATACTCTTCTCGTTATCCAATCTATCTGAAATTTTGCGCATCGACTTGGTGTCAATGACAATGCATTATTATATGCATTTAGGGTCACGCATACACACACGCACACAAAAAATGTAAATTTATATCAGATGTTCATGCAAGTACCTATCTACTATCTGGGAATATTCTAAAAAAATATTTAAATCATTATCTCTTTACCTGTTTAATGTTCCTTCAAAACAAAAGGTGGTTGTTATTCTGTAAAATAATTCATTTAATATTAATTGTTATTTAAAAAAAAATATTTACAATGAAAATATGTTTTTGTTGGTTAATTTTTTGCTTAAACTATACTTCTATAACTTTATATTCAACTCAATGCTGACGATCGGGTTAAAGAATTAGAATATAGACCTTAAGCAACGTGTACGGAGAAATGAGAAAAGAATATTATGTTGTGCCACGTATATTCAATAAGATAACTTAAGAAATATTGTAAAGAATAAATTCTAATGGCCTTAAAAAAAAGTGAAACAACACACTTTTATGTAGGCTTTAAATTATTTCATCTAGCTAGCAAACACATTGGGGGTTTCCTTTATTTAATTTTGAATAGAAAATATTCTTTACACTTTGGGTAGAATGTTAACAGGTAAGGCGATTTTTTTTTCAAATTTTATTTACGCTTCAACGAGCCAAGAGGTGCCATTACAGAAGCAAAACACATCAAAAAATACCCAGGGTTGAGTAAATCAAATAGATTAATTGGAACAACAACATCGGAGTTGAATTTTTTCCTTTGCAAGAAGTTATCCAAATTTCGAAAAAAATAGTAATCTGTTGGGGCAAGGTCCGGAGAGTACGGTGGATGTCTTAGACATTCCAATTGAAGCTCCTCTAATTTGGTAGCCGTCTGTTGTGCAGTGTGTGATCTAGCGTTATCATGAAGCAGCAGTGGCCTAGAGCGATTAAACAGCCTCGGTTATTTAGCAGCTAGCTTTTCCATCATGGTTTGCAGTTGCTGACAATAGACATCTGCCGTAATCGTCTGGCCAGATTTAAAAAAGCTGTCGTGAACGACACCAGCACTAGTCCACCAAACGCTCACAAGTAACTTTTTGGAGTCAATTTTCGCGTGGGGCATGGTTTGGCTGGTTCGGCAGGGTTCAGCCATTGCGATGAGCGCTTCCGATTATCGTAAGGATCCACTTTTCATCACAGGTAATGATTCGATTTAAAATCCCTTCATTATTGTACCGGTTGAGTAATGCAATGCAGCAGTCAACGCGCGTTTGTTGATTTGCTTCACTCAATTCGTGAGGTACCCACCTTTCAAGCTTTTTCACCTTACCAATTTGCTTCAAGTGGATTAAAACAGTTTTATCAATAACACCGCAGCCTGCAGCTAACTCGGATGTGGTTTGCGATGGATCCGCTTCCACAATAGCCTTCAATTCTTCATTATCAACTTTGGTCTCCGGCCGTCCACGGGGCTTGTTCTGCAGGTCGAAATTTCCAGAACGAAAACGTTGGAACCAAAAACGCACTGTGTTTTCTTTTGCGGCACCGTCGCCATACACATCATTAATCCTTCGAGCGTCATTTTATAAGACGGTAATAAAAAGTATTTGGTAAGTATTTTGTATTTATAAGTATTTTGAAAAAAGCTGTAAATTTAAACGATTTATGAATTTTATTGATGCATCGTATCTCGATAGGTAGATTATTGTAGTACTTAATGGCTTTAAAATATAGTTAGTGGTTCTGTTCTATTGTCACCGACATCGAGTCGATGTGCAAAATTTCAGCTCGATTGGATGACGGCAAGGGTGATAATCTTCACTTCTAAGTTTTTCCACAATTATTATCAACACCGGCGGCGAAATCAATGCAAATGGCAAACAAGCCGTAAAATTGATGTAGGTATATAAAGGTACATTGCAGGTATATAAAACTAACATTGTTAATGATAAATAAACAATACAAATTGTTAAGTAGGTACAATTAACAAAAGTGTACTTTATTTTCACCACTTATATATTGAAAAATATCAACATGTTTCAGAGCCCATGGCCCCTTCGTCGGGATACAATGTAGGTAGGTATACAAAAAAATTAAAAATCAAAAATCGAAGTATAGACAGACAGGTAATTAATAATAATTAGGTACCTCCCTACTAACATGAAAAAAATAAAAAGATAACTAACAGAGTGTTAGATTAGTAAAAACCGCTACCAGATTTAAAGTCTACCGGTTTCGAGACGTACCAGTCTCTTAGTCAGAATTAACACTACACTACTATGTTCATAACACTGTACACAAGTTAGTGCATGCTTGTCTCTAACAAGATTAACATTCATATGATAAATATCGGTGAAAGTTTAACAATACTATGATTGTGGTGTACAGTGTTGTGAACGTAGTAGTGTAGTGTTGGTCCTGACGAAGAGACGGGTACCTACGTCTCGAAACCGGTAGACCATAAATCTGGTAGCGGTTTTTACTAATTTAACAAATTCTTTAAATATAAAAAATATTAAAAGATAACTATCTATTTTTAAAAAGGACCTAGTAATATTCAATTTACTATCAACACTTCTTATTTCCAAAATTTCTAATTTATCAAACTGTAATTCTGTATAATTTCTATGTAAAATTTGTAAACCATTAGGTATTAATATCAAAAGAATGATCCGTAGGAGGTGATTAGAAAATTCGGAATAATTATTACTACTTAAACTCCTCAGGTGTTCCTTGACTCTAATATCAACATATCTACACGTTTTTCCTATCAAAAATAATCACAATTATTATAAGATCGATAATAAAATCGAAAACCAAAAACCTATTGTGTTATCCACCAATACATTTTCCTATCTCTACGTGCCTACACAGTTTGAAAGTATTGGTGATAGATTTATTCAATGAATAAGCATTGCCAGAGCCTGTCTGCCATGCCACCCCTAAAATATTTTATGGTAGGTACCCACCCAGTGTACCCACCCAAACGAATCAACCTCGGAGTGGACACAACCAACCCCGTATGGTAATTAAAAGCTTTTGATTGCAACGTTGCAAAATTTAACTATTGGAATTTATAATTTGATTTAATGTACAGTAGGTAGGTACCTACCTACTAATCATCTACAGTATTGATTTATATATTTTAATGGTAAAAAACTAACCCATAAAAATCAAGTTTTTATTATACTCTCTTTCTTTGTAAAATATAACAACAATTAAAGACGAATTAAAACATATGACATAACACTAAACTTATAGGAATTTAATATATTTCTAAAATGTCACATGTTTTGAGCTTTGATAAGACACTTATGGTTTGAAGATTAAATTCTAAAAATATTTGTCAGTCAATTTAGATTTTCGACATTCGTAGTGAAGTACCTGTTATGTATACCGACGGAGTAATTCAAATTTAGAAAATATTCCGCGACGTTATCGGGCCGCCGTTGCTAGTAATCAAACTTTTGTAATGATAGCAATTTGAAAAAACTATTAAAATTTCTAAAAATCCGAAATTATACAATAATTATTAATTTTTTTAACGAAAATTTGAAAGATCTTCTTGATCGTCGCCACGAGTCTACTTGCCAAGTTTATTAAAAATTTTGCTTACGCTTTTGTTCGGTGGTGAAAATATTCGCAAGGTAAGGAGCTTCTTGCAAAACTATTTTGGAATGTCTATTAGAACTATTATATGACACAAATATTGATAAAAAACGCATTCTAACCTCAAAGTTTTTGTCACAACAATTAAAATAAAGTTTTCATTACCTATTATGCATACTATGTCATCTTACCTTTTCATATAGTTCATTGCATTTACTGCAATGCACACATTGCATTTACTGCAATGAACTATTTAGCCAATCTAGGCCAAAATAACATTGGGTGGAGTGCCAACTGTGCTATGCTCTTACAAACAATTAATCTTACGAACTATGTTCGTAAGATTAATAGTGTATAAAATGACATACCCTTAAAGTCTAAGATGACGTACTATGTCATTTTACCCTATAGATATGTCGTCTTACACAAGTCGACCTAAGTGCAATTTATGTTATTTTTTTAATTTTATGTCACGTTGATTGTTCTAAAAATTTAGTAATTTCGTTGATTATGATACATTTAAGAATATACGCAAGATGCTATCTCACGTGACTTTAATTATTACAAATATTTGTCTTGAAAGAAAAAGTATGTCATCTTAAGCACAACTCCACTAACTATATTAACATGAACTATACCTACAGTATTAGAATAGAGTACCTACCTAATAGAGTACTCAGTGTGCCCTAATAATTTGACAGGGTACACGAGAACACATCGGCAATGCTTGCGTGTTGTTGCCCAGTATGTGCAGCCTAGGCACCTGCGAGAGAATTGTTGTGTGAGTTTGTTCTTGTATCGTCACAGAAAAACAGAGACGGTGGACTACAAGGCGCGTGAAGTGTGATGAGACGCAAAATATCAGGGCTGTCAAAATGCGAATGAATGATTTTGAATAGTAGGTACCTACCTACAATTGGATCAGACATGACTCTTCTATCGGATAATGTTAATAAACCGGTAAGTGTTAATAAAATAATAAAAATAATAATTGACTGATTATAATTTTTATTTAATTTAAAATAGAAAACGACGGAGTTTCCTAATTGTAATTTTTTAATTCCAAAGACGGATTAAGATATATGCCACAAATAATTAAAGAAAAATTCCATTTAGTTTATTTCTGTTTTATTATTTATTTTGTTTTCCTTAGCTTAGGTATAGGTTCGCTTTGCCCGGGTTTCCCTTATATTAGACGATTTCGTTACCCATTATTTTTTGTCAGTTTAAAGTTCTAAATAAAAAAAAAACATTTTGAAATTTTGTTTGTGGTCATAAATTCCCGTAGATCTTTTGGGGACTTTTGTCGCGTGGGCTTTATGTCGTGTCACTTTTTTGTATAATAATTTCAATCTATGTAGGTATATATTATTGAAAATTATTTACGAAAAAAAATTAATTGTCGCGTATTTTAAAACCACTAGTACCAATGCTATATTTTTTCCAGCTACCAAATCGCTGAACACACTTTTGTCGATAATGTCTCTTGCGTCCTTCTGTCCACAGCCGCGGCGGCACTAGAGGGCAGGACTACCGGGCATTCGGCCCGCGGCAATTCCGACCAATCACGGCGCTCCGGGCTCGTTCGTCTCCCTCCCTCCCGATGTCACATACCCGCGGGCGATCGCGCGCCCGCAAAAGTCCGTCAAAAGCTTCACGCAAAAATATTCTTAATGCACCTCGCTGCAAGGGTTATAATTGAATGGATTTTTCGGTCGCGTTGCGGCGTTGCGCGGCGAGCGGTGTGACACTCTGGGCTCCTTCTCTTTTCAAGTTCTAGGCATAGCTCACAGCTATTTTGTTTGGGGCGGCGGGCGTCGGCGTCCCGCTCGCGCGCGCGGCGGGCGCCCGGGAGGAGGGGGGACGGAGATATGGCTGGAAGGAAAGTAAATAAATTATATATCCTTAGCGTGAAACGGGGTAAATTGTGTTATCCCAACAGTTTTGTGCAGTATCGGGAAAAGTTTTAATGGTACTCATCGATTTGATGAGTTTTGGAAACTTTGGAGGTGGAAATATTATTTAAATTTGTTAATTTAGACGGGCTGTGCTATTTCGGTAATGACTTTTCAAGATGTAAAGAGAATATGTATATTATAGGTAGGTACTAACTTACCATCACGGGTGGGTTGGGAGGATAGAGCGCCGCGCTCTTCTGTAAGCTTAACACGCAAGTCTCGCCTCGTCAACATTCATTCATCATTGCATTGAATGGGTCCTCTAGGATTACCTTTTAATATCTATAGGAAGATCACATTATCACATTATCTACCTATGGACACATTTACTAAAAAAAACATGGAAATAAAATATTTATGTTATTTACATACTTAGGTACTTAAGTACTTACCATCACGCCATTATCTGTGACGGTAGGCTTAGAGGATAGAGCGCCGCGCTCATCTGCACTGACACATAACTCTCGCCTTATCCACATTCAAATTAATACAATTTTTTGAATGGTGCATTACAAATTTTATATTGTGCTTCGTGTTTTCTGGTATATTCTGTTTCTTCGACCTTTCTGGCCGACGTTTCGGGTCCCCTTGCGGACTCCATTATCAAGGCAGATGTGTTGTCGGGCTGTCTGAACGGCCGTGTAAACCGAAGAACGTTTTTATTAAAAACTCAAATTTAATAAAACCTTTAGTTAAATATCATATACCTACCTATAGGTAGGTACCTACAGAGAAAACATAATAATTAAGATTGTAGGCAGGTACGTAGATATATCGGATGTAGGTACCTAATAGAGCAAGTGCCTTGATTATGAGTTGAAAATGTTCAAGCCACTAAGACATAATGTCAGTAGTTATGGAGATATGCAATATCAATATTTGCATTTAAAAAACAAAAAAAAAAAAAAAATATATATATATAATATATATATATATATATATATATATATATAAGTAGCTAGGTGTCTGATTTATTTTTGGCAAAACGTTGAACTATCATTACAGTAACTTATATCGATTGTGAAAAATTGATTTGCTTTGCGAAATTGAAAATATTTTTTTTGCGAGATTATTTTACGACGATCCCTAAGTACCTACCTATAGGTACCTACCTATTGTCGAATCTACAAAAATCATTTTACCTAAACCATCCAACTTATTCTGTATTTTCGGACAATGTTTAAAAAAATAATTTTCGTTTCAAAAAAGTACCTACCTACCTAAATATCTATAGCAGAATTAGGCTTTTTCAACATTATCCGAAATATATAGTAAATTGTATGGTTTTAAGATATTATAACGAAAATCGAATTTTAGAAGACTTAACAATACCTATATGTGCGTAGGGACCGTCGAACTATTTCATTTCGATTTAGGTAGGTACACTCACTGCACGTGACTGGTAATTAATACTCTCGAAATTCGTGTAGTACCTATTAACTTAAGCACAGTTATAACAGCGTTTAGTTAACAAATAATCTTAACTTTGTTAAAACCACTTATTTATCGAAAAAATTTCAACATGTTTCGAAGCCAACGGCTTCTTCATCAGGATAATAAAAATAATATTTAAAAATCGAAGAATAGATCAAAATATTAAAAAGTTAAAGGAAAGTGAAAATATAAAGTACCTAATTAACATGAAAATAAATTTAAAAGATAACTATTTGCAAAAAGGACCTGATTATTTATAATATTCAATTTTCTATTTACACTCTTTCTTATTTCCAAAATTTCTAATTTATCAAATTGTGATTCTGTATAATTTGTAAACCCTTATTAATATCAAAAGAATGATCCATAGCCAAAAGATGGTTAGAAAATTCAGAATAATTATTACTATTTAAACACCTTAAGTGTTCCTTAACTCTAATTTCAAAATTTCTACAAGTTTTTCCTATATAAAAATAATCACAATCATTACAAACATGTGAAATTTTTTCAATAAATACCTAAGTGGTTTTAACAAAGTTAATTTATATCAATTATTACATAATTATGTTACCACAAAATAAATTTGCTACATTTGAAGGAGAAATCATTATGAAACTTATTTGCTTTTACCTACCTATGCGCTGCACGCCACTGAATGTTTGGAACAAGGTTTAATTTATTTTTCTTAAAAAATAATATTCTCGCACCAAGTAGTACCTACCTAGATATTCATAGAATAATTTTGCAATTACTACGAGAGGCGTTGGAACATGTTGCGCGCTGAATATTTGCATGCAACTCTAAAATATTCACTTTCAAGGGTATCTGCGACAAAATACGCAAATATTTATTTAAACATCATTAGGCACGTCTCGCTGTGCCTCTCCTCCTCTTTGTCTAGGTGTTTCAGCAAATATTGCGCGTCCGTTCATTGTTCTCCCGCCGGGGACGCCGGGGCTCATCACGACAAAGCGGCGCTGACAAATATTTAATTTGGTCACTTTTTCGAGCGCCGTTTTGATGACGGAAACCTTCATGTCGGGGTGCTACGGTTTGGCTGCGTTGTGGATAATTTAATAATGACCACGGCCCTGCCATTTGATCGGTATAGTCAGTTTTAACTAAACTATTACATTGATTATGCCGAAATTGTACCTAAACTCCATACTGTAACGTGATGATAAGTTGGTATACCTAAATTGGAGAAATTTAGTACCTAATTTAATTAATGTAGGTACTCAAGTTGGGATGAAGATTAGTACTGCAAAACAGTGGTTATGGTTGTAGGAAGAGACCAAGAGCAGTGCTCGATCGGCATACAGGGGACCCAGCTGAAGCAAGTCGAAAAATTCAAATAGGTACCTTGAGGTAGATTTTTCTAGCGACCGGAGGTAGGAAAGTGGAATACAAGAATCAGAGATGCAGCCGGCGTTCTACGTTCTAAACTAACTGTTTTCAAATCTGTGTACAGGCCCACCCTAATACATGGCCGTCAAATTTGGATCCTGACGGAGAGAGTGAGAGCGAGGATCCAGGCTGCCGAAATGTGCTTTTTAAGGGGGTAGCGGGAGTCACACTGTTGGACAGAGTGATAAGTGGTTTCATAAGGCACACACTCAGCGTGGAGTCCCTACTCCTACACATAGAAAAATCACAAATGAGGTGGCTTGGACATGTCCTAAGAATGCCAGAAGAACGAATACCAAAAATAATCCTCCTGGCAACCCCGGAAGAAAGACGGCTGGTGGGTCGCTCCATATTAAGCTGGGAGAAGCCAAAAAAATTGTAGGTATATGAAAACAGAATGGGAACAGACTGGCTGACTTATGCGGAAGCAGCGCAAGACAGGGGAATATGAAAGCACCTTGTCCAGTCTTTGGGCCCCCGACTCTACTAGCTGTACTAGGACAAGGGGATGAAGAAGATGATGATGATGATTAATAAGTCGTTAATTAACCTGCAGTGTTTTTATTTGTCTCCCAAAGTCACGTCCCATGACTATGTATCTACTTATCACCCCGCCCCCCGGCGGGTAGAAATAGAGCGGACTATAAGCGGAGCTCTGCAAAACCCAGAACCAGGACGGACTCCGTAAGTGCAATTTCAACTGTATAAGTAGCTAGTGATTGTAGTAGAGATATTTCGAGTGTCTAGAGTCTAGACCATGTGCTTTATCGGCGGATATATGAGTAGGAAAATCTTTTTTTCTTTACTCCGACCCACGTGCGGTGGTAGTAATTTCGTCCTCAGCGTACAGGTTATGTTATTTTAATGTATTATTTTTAATTTCTTGTTCCATTACTTTTTATTTCATCTTTTTATTTTATTTATTAGAGACACTAACAGGATAATAGGTACATGATACTCTGATAACAAACATTATAGTGAAGACTATGCCCATTATCCCAATTACAAGTGTCTTCGGCATGCTCTAGTAACATGTATATTGGCATTTAAGTATATTTTACGTGTACATTTATGAGTATTGTATAATTGTTTGAATGTAGTGCGATTAGTATTTAAGTAATAATTGATTTAATGGATCTATAGGTTCAGGTCATCGTTTAGAAAATGGATGTTGTGTATGAGTGCGTTTTTGAATCTTATTAAAATTATAAACAAGATTTTTATTTAATTTTCCAGCTGATCTTCAGTGCCTGGTGTCCAGGATGTCCGGTGTATACACGCAGAGTGAACTTATGATGAATGTCAGCAAATAGAAAATTATGGTGTTTGAGAGAGAAGAAAAAGTGAACAAGTGTGATGTATTTGTAAACAACGAATGCTTAGAACAAGTGAATGAGTTTGTGTATTTGGGAAGTATGTTTCGTAGAGACGGCAAGGCTGAGAACGATGTAGAAAGGAGAGTGACTGCGGGTAACAAAGTAAATGGTGCTCTGAATGCAATTATGGCCAAGAAGAACCTGTCAAAGATGAAAACAATAGCGGAACATAATGGCGTTCTAGTGCCAACTCTGATGTATGGACGTGAATCCTGGATGAAAGTAGACAGAATGCGGTAGAAATGCGGTCACTAAGGCGCTTGTGCTGAAAATCTTTGGTCGATAGAGTGAGAAATGAACAAATTAGAATTGAATTTATTGCTGACTGTAGCGTGGTAGATAGAAAAAAGAAAGGAGTGCTGAGACGGTTTGGTCATGTGGAGCGTATGAGCGAGGAAAGAATGGTTAAGAAAATATATAGGACAGGTTTTGAAGTTTAGAAGGCAACAGGAATAGAGGGCGTCCGCGAAAGATCTGGCACAATCAGGTAGGTACTACAAGTATTGGAGGATGGCCCTGTTGAAAGCCTCAACAACCGTAGAGCATCTACGAGAAGATGTTTGAATTGCAAAATTGGTGTGCCAGGATAGAGGAATATGGCGTTCTATTCTCGCTGCCTACCCCTCTGATGTAGGTATGTCTGGAGAAGAAATGGCATGATGGTTAGTTAGTCAGTTAGCCAAAAAAAATAGTTCATGGCTTTAGGTAGATTTTGATATTCAACTACACAAATACGAACTTTTTACTTAGTACCTACCAGTTACATCACCGGAGAGGAAAAATTAATTAGTTTATTTTTGTGTAGGTAGGTATATGTTTTTTATTTAAATACTAGCTCTAACCCGTCAAAAATGGCGATACTTTTACATGCCGGTTCCTAAACAATAAGCTTTCACTTATTTATAGCCGACACCCATGAAACATCAAAAACGACTTTTGTCAAAACATTTTTTAAATATTTCCCCCGCCGGCAGTTGTTGTACTTACTTACCTACTATTTTAAACTCTGTCGATTGTGCTGGGCGTCATATGAAATGGTTCGCGTCTTTGCTAAGCTCTAGTATATATTTATAGCATATTTTTGTCGGTCCACGGAGAAGCGGCCGGTTCGGGTTCGCCGGCCCGGGGTTCGAGCCTTATTTGTTTATATTCGTTTTTTAGCCGTGAATTCGAACGAATTAACGGACGGACTGAAAGACAGGCAGACATATGGACGGACAACGGAATTATTATGTTTGACACTTACAATAGGGTTCAACCCTGGTCACAGCATGCGAGGCAGCTTTTAGGGGCATCAAAAGCTTTTGAAAAGATGGTAGGTACGCGCTTTCCGGTTATGAAAATCAAATATTGAATAGTGCATAGTACAGTCGCGCGATTCAGGGAGAGCACAATTCGGCGTCCCCTTCTCCATCCCCCATCTCGGGGGGGTGTGTTTATATCTGTCTCACCCCCGGGCACGCCCTGAGGGCGGTTCGGCGCGGCTGCACGCATGCACGGCCGCTTTACTCTCACTTTCACGTTAACCAATGCTGGGGGAGCGGCGAATTGTGACATTGAACGCTGCCAACAATTATTTCAATCGAGAAAAAAATGCTTGTCGCGATTTTTAAGTTTACCTGCCCGAAGAACTAGCTGTCAAAAATGACGATACTGTCACGTGTCGTGGCAGTCACTTAACACTATTATTTAAATTAAACTATTTCGTAAATTTATCCTCGTAAATAGACACTTAACGATCGCTTTAACACTTTATTTATTATTCACTAGAACATTCCACCCAATTTCCGCACGTATTATTTCGCTACGTAAAAATTTTCCAGAGTATTCGCCGTCGAATAATCGCTCGCTCGGCCACCCTGGTCTTCGCAACTCACTTCCGTGCCGCTCTCAAGCGCGCCAAAAACAACAACTCGTTATTCCCGTGTGCGGTCCTATTTATATTGGCTAATGCTGATATTGAAGCCTCTAGACGTTTCCAGTATTTAGGAGAACTTTCTCGTGGCTTCCAGGCTTTTATAGATGTTTCTCGATGTTCCCCGAAAGCCGTAGATTACGCTAGGCCGTTCTGGAATCTTCAAAAGTGTTGTAATCATTTGAAACAACTGTCACTTGACATGAGTGGGTGATTATTTTAGCATCGTTACAATACTTTTACATGCCGGTTAAAGAATAAGTAAATACCAAATAAACACCAAAAGGCGGCCTTCGTAACCCAGTGGACATGACACTGGCTTCCCACACCGAGGTTCGCTTCCCAGTGTGGTCACCATTAATCTATGTGATTTACTCAAACCTGGGTGTTTTGGGGCTGTGTTTAGCTTCTGTAATAGGGCCTCTTGGCCTGTTGAAGCGTAAAAAAATAGTAATAACGAATTATATCGAAAAATTTGAACCAATGTTGAAAATATTTTTTTATAATGATTCAAAAATGGAGGGGTGAAAAAACCACCCTGGTAGTTATTTTTTTAGAAAAACACCACTCCCTGTAGCAGTTTATCGTTGGTGATTGAATGCCATATGTTTGTCTAATTTTTCATCATAAATAATAAAATTGTAGGTGTTTAGGGTTTCAGGTAACGTTTGTGTGCATGTCGACTTTCGCAAAATGATTGTGAGTTTTCATTCCTTCTATCACTCTCTAGCTGCATGTCCATGTCAATTTCAAATTTGTGTGCATGGTATTGAGATTAGCATCTTCCAATTAGTTATCTTATAATGTGTCATTAGGTAGACAGGGGTTTAAATTTTTTTTTTTTTAAGGTTATCACTGCATTGCCTAACAACCTTATTGTGTGTAAGCAATGATAATGAAATGTATTTTATATGTGCAATAGTTTTTTAAATATATTTTTTCATGTCTAAAGGTGGTATAACCTCTTAATGTAAATTGTATTTAACCATTTCGGTCATGTAATATCTCAAGTATTTAAATAAAACGTAATTTTATAACTGAATATAAAAATTTCATTGTTAACGACATTTTTTATTTTAATATTTTATTATATTTAGTTTTAGGCTTAAGCGAATAAAGTCAATTAAAAAATTGGTTCTTTATTCTTGAATTTTCAGCTTCAAAATCTGCAATAGGTAATTATGTCCTGTGATTTTTCACGAGTGTAGGTAGGTACCTACTACTAGATAATAAATTATTAAAATGCTTAACCACATCCAAAGCTTAAAGATTGAATTATTACAAAAAATACTATTCATTATGTACGCGAAAAAAGAAAAAATTCGCATCATGCAAACAATGTATTCACCCTCTAAAGAAATACGGGAAAATCAGAAAAAAATGATTTATGCTAAGCCTAACTGAAATACTTCAATGAAATACCTTATCAATAATGCATAAACCTCGCTGGGGTTGCTTTTATATACATACATACACACTACCCGTCATTCCGATAAGGTAGGCAAAGCGGATAGAACCTTAATTTATTAATTTTTAAGATCCCTGCCTACGGAATGACACATTATAAGACATGCCTCAAAGGTTTAGAAGAGATTAATCTAAATACTGTGTACAAGTATCAAGATTTTGACCTGCATATGCAGTTTGGGATTGGTAAAAAAAATCAAAACTCTAAACTATTTTGAGAGATTTGGCAAGCACACAGACGTTACCTGAAACCAGAAATGTCTACAATTAATTACCTACTACAAATAGTTAGTCAAACACACGTCATTCAATTACCAACTTCTTCTTCTTCTTATAGTACCATCTCTCATATATTGGAACGAGATGCTAAAAAATAATTTACGCACTGTCCGAACCCTTGGTAATGTGTCACTTGTTACAACACTATCGAAGAATCGAGAACGGCCTAGGGTGATCTAAAACCTTCGGAAAATGTCTAAAAATGCCTGGTTTGACCGAGGAGCATACTGCGAGCGAGAACTGGTTGGAATGTTCTAGTGGATGTTAAATCCGTGTTACCCAGCGATAATAAAGTGTTCATTTACGGGTGAAATATTACAAAATTGTATAATTTAAAGAAAAGCGTTACGTTTAATTCGTTTTAAGTAACTTTGTACATTGAATAGTTAATTAACCATCAATTAATAAATCCCAGTGTTTTCATTCATTCCTCCCTAGCCACGACACGTGACTCTATGACGGAGGACTTCAACATTCGTAAGTCTAGCCACTCAGGAAACTTGTAATATGCGTCTATATTGCCCCCACAAATATGCGTCTACACTGCTCCCATAAATATGCGTCTATACTGCCCCCATAATGATGCGTCCATACTGCCCCCATAAGAATAAAGGCAGCTATTTGACAAAATAACATTTGACATACGAGTCCCTTCTTTATTTAAGAACTTTGCATAATAAAAAAAACGCAAATTTTAATTAATGTTTCAATTTAACGATAATGTATTTTAGAACAATTTTTTGATAATATTATGAAATACTTCGAATTGTTTAAAATATATTGCAATTAATTTAAGTATACTCTTTTATTTTTTAGAATTAAGCCATGTATTCATTAGGGGACAAATTGTCCCTCAACAGCACGCGCGGCATAGAGTCTACGTGACGTTGCAACGTCGTGCACTGTTCCGCGACCCTCGCGCACAACATAGCGCGGCATTTCTACGTGCCGTGGCAACGTTGCCATGCGCACGGTACCCGAGCGTACTCACTGCAACATTCCGCGGAGCGTCAGTACCACGTGGTATGTTTACAAGTGAATACGCATGCGCTGTATCTGTCAAGATGACAGTGTGGGGAAATGAAATTGTTCTTGAACTCATCGAGCTGTATCGATCGAAGATCGCATAGAATGTCCGTCCTTCTTTTTCTTTGCAGTAAAGAATTTCGCATTCTCCTCTTTTTTCTCCTCTTACGTTTCGATAAACTCATTAATATAAACAGATACGCAGTTGACATCATAACCTCCTAGGGCCACATTTCCGTGACGTGGAAAACAATAATTATTTGCAAAAAGGACCTTGTTTTTAATAATATTCAATTTACTACAGTAAAACCTCGTTAATTTGAAATTGCGACCCAAAAAAACATTTCGAATTGCGCGGAACCCCGTTTTCGCCAAATGAGATACCGCAGCTGTCATCCATAACCTCATTTCCGCGACAAGATATGCGAGTCCCGGTGTGTACACGTCAAATGATCGCGTCATTGTCCCCGAAACATGAGCGTAGATGTTGATGCGACATGTCGAGCGGAATGTTTCGCGATTTGTCCCCTAGTGAATACATGGCTTTAATACAGTTTTTGTGAAAAATTGAAAAATAATTTGGCCGTTTTGCTTATCAAATGGTTCGCAATTTCTTGTAGAACATATTAACCTATATTTTATATGTATTCTGTTTGTATGTGTATCAAACAATTAAATGTCTTTTGTCCAACAAACGCCGATTTATCGGTAATGAAATGAAGTGAAAAATAAATCTTTTGCAAAATAGCCGCCTTTATGCTTATGAGGACATAATTATGTAGAGCCACATCTCAAAAATATCGACTTTGCGGATTACTTCTTGGTAGTGATGGTTAAACCGCTACTTTCACCGGCTATTTTCGGTACATTCATTTGGTATTTGTATGTTATTGTATCGATGATTGATAACTAGATATACCTTATTGAATGTAGTTATGCAGAAAAGCGCCAGGCCACAATTTTGCTAAAAATGAGATATTAATGTCAAAGGATGGAGTAAGGTCAATTCTAAACCAGCCAAGCTGCTTTTATACAAAAATTCATAGTAATCGCCTTCCGAAATATTTATTTATTGTTCGCGAAAACGGCAGAAAACGCCCACGCCTCTTAAAACACTTTTAATATGACTATTTCTCAAAACATATTCACCAGAAAACAAACCAAAAACTTAAAAAATGTTTTGAATGTAGTCACCGAGGATTACTAATTCAAATGTAGGTACCTACTGAATTATAAATTTGATGTACATATCTATCTCTTCCAAAATCATGTTTCCTGTAAAAATAAATAATAAATAAATAAAATCTCGAATTCAGTATATTATAAATTAGTAATCCTCGATAACTGCATTAATTTTTTTTTTGAATATTGGTGTCTTTGCTTTTATACCCCACATATTTGCTAGTAATAGTATAGGTATAGTTTAAAAATACATATTCACACGGTGATAATAAAAATACCATTCAAATATAAATTTAATTACCTACTAGATATTCATAATAGATAAGTAACTCTGGCTGTTTTCTGCAGAATTCATATTTGATATAATATGATCAGACAGATGAAAAAACATCCATAAATAAATTTCTAAATATCTACATTTAAATCCATCGTCGAATTACAAAAAATCAGTTGACAATCATTGACGCAATCAGATACAAATCTCAAATAACCATTAGTGTGTCACCAGTTAAAATACCACCACTTTAGTTCTTGGTTGGGTGTCCTAATAATCTTTTCAAAGTAATATTTAAAAAAAATGGCATAACAAATGAGAATACCACCAAACAATATCTTAGAAATAAAACGTGTGAATTAAATCTTATAATCGTGATATGACGTAATTTAAATAATCTTCCTGGATGTATGCTCGAGCAAATAAGGCAGCGGTGAAACAGAAAAATCTGTTTCATGTGTCTTGTGCAAAATGAGTCTGTACGCGAGAGCACTTCCAGTTCCAGTTCCAGACGCAGGGCGGCCCGTCTTCCCTTATCTGCGGCGGGGACGCTGGATGCTGTATCCGGAGATTACGCCGCACAGGACACGGCACACAGCCGCGCTCAGCCCCCGGGCCGATAGGGGATGACAACCCTCGCCGCGAATTAAATGCGAAACCTTTGCGAATTATTTCAACATGTTTTGGGCATTAATTTAGATCAATTATTACACAAGTCTCGTAGAAACGTAACTATTTATATGAGAAACATAAATGGAAGCCTTCCTATAGGTGTCCCAGGGCTTGCGACCTGTGTGAGCTGACTTAAGTGATCACTTTACACAATGTGACGTTCACCAATTCCATCGTAAGAAGTTCCATACATTATTAAATCTTTGGAAGTTCTAATATATATATATATATATATGTTACATTATTATATTATGACTTTCTAAGCATGTCATTTTGCTTATCACTCTATATTATTACTTTTTTATTTATTTTTTATTATAAGTATTTGATTTCCAATTTATGTCATTATTATTTTTACGTGTTATTATGTTTTTCTTTAAACTATCCATTATACAAATATACACTTTACTTATTTGTTTGTAAAAGCCCTGCATGGCGTTAATAAATAAATAATAAAAAAAATCTGAAAACCTTTCGTTCATTTGAATGGACTGTGCTAGAGACATCTGTAGTCTTTTCTCATGAACTAGCTGCCTCTATATTTTATATTATGGCCTATGATGATGTGATATCTGCGCATACTTATAAATCAAATTCTGTGATACACAGAATATTGGGAACTTGTAATGAATATGGTTGCATGATTGACATTTTCGTGGACAGTCTGGAGAAAGTAAAGTTTACACTTAAAGAGGCAATACTGCTTCGTTACTGACTTCAGCTGTTAATATGTAATGGTGGGTAATATATATTTTTCGTACACATTGCCGCTTTGTACTTTATATTTTTAATTTCTGTACTCATGTTTTGGTGCTGTTCCTGGTACTTTTAATAATTTGCTACTTGTAATTTATATTGTTTAATGTATGTTCTTTTTAATTTTATGATATATTTTTTTATGTAAAAGCCTATACGCATTGCTGCTCGTTACCTACTCTACATTTTTAATTTTTATACTCATGATTTGGTGCTATTCCTGAAACTTTTAATGTATGTGCTTTTTGAAATTTATTTTATACTCTTTATGTAAAAGCCTAATGGGCGTAAACAAATAAATAAATAGTTGATTCCAAGCCGACTTCGTACTTTGAATGAGGAATTGAAGAATTCAATATTATGAATAGGGGTTGGAAGGCCATGCTTAGACAGAAAGTTGATTTTAGATTTCAGGTACTGAAATGGGTGAGGGGAGTGAGGATTGAAAGGGATGCAGGGAGAGAAGTCGGGGCCTTTCAAATAAGGTGCATGTGATGATAGAGCGATGAATATGTTATGATTGCAAGGAATCGAGAATAACAATAAAAATCATAAAACTTGAACATCTCGGATACCTATGTGATGAGACATGTAGAAAAAAGAACCTACCTATGAGATATTTTAACTCATAAAATGCAGAGAAATATCGTCGGCGGGTATAAATCGGGCTTTGGAAGGAGGTGAATATCTTCTTGTTCTTCTTTTTTTTTCTTTTAGTAGATCTGTTGATTTGTGGAACAGAAAACTATGCCTCCTGGGATAACAAGGTCCAGCCACTCCTCCATCTTTTCAGCGGTCATTCCGGAGGGCGACATCCAGAGGGGATTTCATTCGCTGCTGTATGCACGAGTCTGTTACTGTCTATTTTGGCTACGCGATCTCGCCAGAATCTTCTTCTGGATCAACTCCATCGCGCTATGTCCTCTATTTCGCAGGTTTCATGGAGGCTATTCACGAGGACTATCGTGGCAGCCATGATATTCAAGGAGAATATAGTGGCTGAAAAATCTGAGACAGTTGTTTGGCGGTCTACTGCGGAGCTGTTCCTGGCCGCAGTAAACAAAGTTCTCATAGACAACGTGATAACCAACGTCCGTTGAACGAATAGGGCACTAATAGAAGAAGAAGAGTGAGAAAAAAGAGTGATAAAACATACGCCAATGGAGAAGATTGCGGAAAGATGAAATGTGACAGAATTTTCAGAAGTTGAAGTTGAATCGGATGTCGTATATCGTCTAGTCAGCACATTTGATAGAAAAATTAGAGGGAATGTTGCCCCTAGCCATTTGTAACATATTCGGCCGTATTCCAAAAATAGCTATATTTGGATCTAAGATTATTATCCCAACACTTAATAGACGAGAATAAAATAAATAATTAAACGAGATGTCGGTACACATCGGCGATTGTTTCTTTCAGTTTCTACTTGGGAGAGAGAGAGTGCGAAAGAAATACACGACGGTTATCTACCAAACGTCAAATATAAATACGAGTCCAAGATGACAATTTTGACATAATTTTACAACAGGACGCTGTGGGAGAAGAAATGAATACGTGAATACGAAATTATCTTCTTAAATAAGCCTTAAATACAGCATTAGTACTTATTTCATTTA
This sequence comes from Agrypnia vestita, assembly GCA_016648135.1. Classification (NCBI taxonomy): domain Eukaryota; kingdom Metazoa; phylum Arthropoda; class Insecta; order Trichoptera; family Phryganeidae; genus Agrypnia; species Agrypnia vestita. Next base: position 1,520 of record JADDOH010000909.1, on the reverse strand, counting down.
AGTCGAAACATGAGAACTGCGAGGTTAGGTTCGCGATACGTACTTCGGTAGGTATATTATAAGTCTAAGTAATTCTTTAATTCGGGTATGCCACTAGAACGAAACATGTCTGCGAGTTCCGAAAATTTGTTTCCAAGGCGATACACGCGTGTTGCGATAGCCGGAGTAGTCCGGCGGTACCTGCCCCGAAATTTCCGCGAAAACCGCGGTCGGGAAAAGCGGCGCTCGCGGGCCGCGCGCCCGCCCCGCTGCGCTCGATACGCCCCCGCCCCGGCCCCCGCCCCCCGGCGCCGCCGGCCCCCCACGGCCCCCGGGGCGACCCTCGGCGTAGTCTACCGCCGAGAGCCGCCCCAGCCGCGGGCCCAGCCGCTCTTCCCGCGCTTTTCGCAGCCGACGCCATCTTGGGCGAGCTCCGCGCGCGCGCCGCGACGGCCGAGCCCGGCTCGGGCCTCCGGGTTTGTTTTCCGCACGCGCTCGCGAGCCGAGTTGCACCATGTCCTCTCACATTTCAGCGGCCGGTTTCAGGGACGTTGTGCCGTGCGTCGAACTGTCGCCAGCTGTGTTTGTGTGACGCGGAGAAACGTGGTCGAATTTTCATTTATAAGATCGGTCAGAGATATACGTCCCGACTTAATATACACCTTTACATGCGTGGTATAAAATACGTATCATATTATCGTGTGTCCACTTGTTAGCGTGTTTATAATCGGGTACAGCGAAGAATAATGCCATTTTTTTAAGTACATATAAGTATTGCTAAATTGTGATTTTCAAAATATTAAGTTACTTGTGAGGCGATATTGCGCGATGTTTTCTCATATTTCAACAAGCAGTTTGAGGGATATTGTGCCGTGTATTTCACACCCTATATAGGCGTTCATGTAGATGCAAAAAATTGTTAAAATTTTAATAAAATTGTGATATTTGTCTAAGAAATTTACGTTCGGAATATATGGAATATCTTGCCGCGTATGGAATTATTAGCAATGCTTTCTTTTTAAGAACAATTAGCAGTAATTTAAATATTTTCATTTATAAGTTTTTTCACGTCGGTATGTCTCGACTTTATAGACACGTAAACACGCGTAGCATAAGAGATTTCGCGCCGTGTAGACTTATTAACGTGATTATTTTCGGCGTACGTTTATGAAGCGAGTTTCCATGATGTTTTCTCAATTTCAGCCAGCGGTTTGAGGGATATTGTGCCGTGTGTACATCATTTCCTAAAGATACGTTCGTGTACAGGCAAAAGATTGTCAAAATTTTAGTAAAATTGTGGTTTTTACCGACTTTACGGACAATTTTACACGCTAACGTGCCGTGTTTCGTCATATTATCAGGACCATCATCAGTGTTCGCATAAAGCGAAGAAATTTTAATGAATTAAGATAAATTATAGAAGTCTCACAGAGACGAAGCTATGAATAAGAGAAACGTGTGCGGAAATCTTTTTATACAATGGCTTCCGCATACCTTTCTCATATTCGTAGCTTCGTCTCTTTGATCAATCTCCCCTCTGG